>JARYZH020003507.1:0-10715 GCA_030021035.2 Notholithocarpus densiflorus | reverse complement strand
TTTTTTTTTTTTTTTTTTGGGGATAATCGACAAACAAACATAAAGATAAAAATAAGTGGCTTTTTTTATGTTTTTATTTATTTAAATAGAAGCATTGTAAAATATAGAGATTTTAATTTCAAAATATGAATTTAATTTCAACATTAATTAAAATTGTTCATTGTTTTCTCATAAAAATTGTTCACTGTTTTCTGTATAAACTATTTCTACGATTTTGCATAAAATTATTTTCTGTTTATCATTATTTAAGAAATTGTTCACTCTCTTTTCTGCATAAATTATTTTCTGTTCACTGTTTAAAAAATTGTTCACTATTTTCTCATAAAACACCTAGTGAAATCGTGTTTTCTAAATTTAAAAGTCAAATCTGAATGCTTTTTCATGTTTAAATTTCACAATAATCGAATTTGTTTTTTTGCATTGATAAAATCTGTTTCTACGTTAATAAAATTTGCTCTCTACACATCATGTTTACTGTATATTCGAAGCTGCTTACCGCATTCATAAAATCTGTTTTTTGCATTAATTAAAACTGTTCAATGTTTTCTCGTAAAAATTGTTCACTGTTTTCTGCATAAACTGTTTTTAGCATTGGTGCAGTTATTGCACTTAAATGGTTTTTGTATTTTTTTTAAATATGTAACCATATGAATAATGGACAAACTCCATGAAAGAAAAATGAATGATTCGTATAAATCACCTAATGGTAAATGCCTCGAAAAATTCAAATTTGTAAAAAAGTTCGAATTAGTTGAATGTAGAAATTCGAGAATAATCAATGGAAAATCAATGAACGTACCAAATCGTGAAGGTGTACATAAGATGTACAGATAGTCTAGACTTTTTGAGAAATTTGATTTTGTTGAAAGTACAAAATAATGAAAATTCAATGGAAAAGTATGTACGTTAGATGTATAGATCGTATGAATTTGTTTAAAATTTTGAATTCGTTGAATGTACAAAACTGTGAAAACTCAAGGAAAATTTGTGTACATTAGATGTACAGATAGTACGAATTTGTTGAAAAATTCGAATTCGTTGAGTGTGTAAAATCTTGAAAATTCAAATGAAAATTGAAGAACATACCAAATTGAGTAAACTTAATGGAAAATTAATTACATTAGATGTACAGATCATCCAAATTTGTTTCCAAATTTGAAGTCGACAAATGTACAAAATCGTGAAAATTCAATTTAAAACTATGTACTAATGTACTAATCATCCTGATTTGATAAAAATTTCAAAATTGTTGAACGTACAAAATCGTGAAATCTTAATGGAAAATCGAAATTGTTGAACGTACCAAATCGTGAAAATTCAATGGAAAGTTGTGTACATTAGATGTACAAATATTCTGGACTTGTTGAGAAATTTGATTTTGTTGAAAGTACAAAATCGTGAAAATTCAAGAGAAAATTGTGTACATTAGATGTACAGATCGTTCGAATTTGTTGATTGTATAAAATCTTGAAAGTACAAAAATAAAATTGTGTAAATTAGATGTACAGATAGTCTGAATTTGTTGAAAAGTTTGAATTCATTAAATGTACAAAATCGTGAAAATTAAATGGAAAATTGTGTACTAATGTATTGATCATCCGAATTTGTTGAAAAATTCGAAATCGTTGAATGAACAAAATCGTGTAAACTCAACAGTTAATGAACAGTTAATCTTTAGATTTGCAAAAGTTGAATGTACATAATCATCAGTTGTCAGACATTAACAACAACATTTTGTATTGCACAGAACGTGTAGACATTAACAACAACGTCTAATGTTCGTAGGTAGAAATTTTTGGAAATCATCATTACTTGAATCTGAGAAGTCTGAAATATCTCTTTCATCATCTAACATAGTAACTTCATTAATAGACTTGATGGCTCACTCTTGTGCCTTCCCCTTTAGATGCTTCTTAGCTTTTTGAATTGCATGAAAACGGTCTAATCGCCTTTACATTTGATTGTTCTCTTGTTAAAGACAAGCAAGTATGTTGGCAGGGTCATCTCTAGGTAACTCGACTGAGCGTGCCTTAGGAACTCGTAACCCATGCCATCGACAATACACCTCCAACTCACACCTCTTCTCGTATAGGGTTGACCATGGTGGTTCTGCTACGGTGAACTCTACTGCAGTGGTACCTGTACTTAGTTTTGTAGGTTTGCCGACCATGATGTGCCCGACGCTTCCAAGACTCTCGTACGTGTATATTGGCATATTAAGGAAATCTCTCTTCTTTCCAACCCATTTCCCTCCATAGTTTCATAAATTCGAGTTTCATAAACTCGAGTTCCAGAAAAAGTGGTATTTCCCTATATAGTTTCGAAACAGTGTTTTTTTGCTACAAATTTCTGAAAATGGTGGTATTTGGCCATTTTCCCCCGCGGACTCTTGTATTTCTCTTTAACTTTGCTGCCCAAATAGTTGAATTTTTTTATTATAAAACAAATAATTTGCTATTAAAGTAGAATTGGTTTAGAAACTTACGGTAGTAGATTGTCTGTCTTTATTTTTATTGATCTGGATATATTGTGTGGAGCCTTTTAAAGTGGAATTGGTTTGAAACTTTGAATGGTTAGTTGCTAAAATTTTATAAAATCAGTTTATTATAGTGTGAATTGTAGTGCTGACTTGTGTGCATAGTATGTATTTTGTCTGTATTTGGCTCTTTTTGTTTGTACAATTATTTGTTTATTTCTGATTTGTCTTTATCTATGGAAAATGAGTTAGTACAAATTTAATATTGATGATTTCTGTCATTTAAAAGAAGGCCGTTTTCTCTTTTAATAGATAAATTGTATTTTAATATATTAAGAAATAATTATTTTGTATTTTTTTATTTGTTGATAGTTTCTTAATACTAAATAGATGATACGCATTTTTTGTTTATATTTTAATCCCCTCAATCAAACTTCTATCTCCGTCACTGAATCCAAAATGGCCGAAACACATCGGAATGACCTGAAATTATTCCCGAGGTGGAACATGGGGTGTTACTACCGAAACAAAATGGTAATATAATAGCTATTTCTAAGGTTCTACTATTTTTAAGCTTAGTGTCCGTTTACAGCTTATTTAGCTGGTGAAAGTCTTAGGTTTGAAACATGAAAGACACCAAATTATGGCCATGGAAATATTTCATATGTGGCGATTATATTGATTCAATCAATGTAATTTATTTTCATATCCTTATTGTTTTTGTTTAAGTCCATATTATCATTGTTAAAATTTTCAGTTTATAAATTTATGTATTTTTTTTTATTTGTATGTAATTCTTTAGGATATTTCATGCAAGATGGCATGAAGTAGTCTCTTATCAATAAATTTTTCTCACTTGTAAAAAAAATTAACACTATTAAATTTAGTGAATATGCACTGGTTTTGATCCTATCCATAAAAAGATGGTCATACTTCATACTTCATATATATCATTGATTGCTATTTTCATATTTCAAGATATGTCAGAATTGTTGTAGGAAAGTGCCTCCGAATAGCACTCCCATCTCAATATTGATTGTGAAAATATTATGACTATTGAAAGATCTCCAAGAAATAAACAATAGGAACGAAGCAAACCCAAAATTTGAAAATAAACAAATACACAAACAAAAGAACACCAAGAATTTTCGTGGTTTGGCAGTAGCCTACATCCACAGGCGACAACGAACAAATTTTACTATATCAAATTTGGGATAATACAAATTGGTGTAGAGGCACACTCACAAACCCAAATCCCAAATACACCCAAATAACTCACTCTCACAAATACAAAACTAGAGAACCAAATACGAACCAAAGAACCAAATGTTCACAAATACCAAATACGAATACCAAATGCGAAATACAAATTGCGCACAAACCAAAAAGAGAGCCACAAATCAAATTCAAAAGTTGCAACGCACCAAGAGAGAGCAAATTACCAAACTGCAGAATCAAGCAACAACAAACCTCTCTCACTATTCTAAATTGCAACCCACAAATATCAAAGAACCAAAAACAAAGGAGAGCCTCTTTTTTTTCTCACACCCACACACTCTATTTTCACTCTCTTCAATTGCCGCAACACACTACTTATATAGGATATTAAGGGTGCGTTTGGATACTGCTTATTTTGCTGAAAACTGAAAACTAAAAACAATAAAAAAATAATTTTCGGCTACTGTTCACTTTTTAAATTACTGTTCATTTGCCTTAATGCACTGTTCATGTCCCATGAACTGTGCAAGAGGCGCTGGTAAAAAAAAAAAAAAAAAAAAAAAGCTGCAACGCAGATGCACTGCGTTTCAACTGTACCCAAATGGGTACTAAGTCGGTGAAGATACAAGTCCTTCAATCAATAGAATTGTATTCCTTCACATGCAAATTACTACTCCAAGCAAAGACAAAATACTTTAAGTAGAACTTTGTATCTACTTTGCTACCATTCCAAACCAATCAATATTCTTTGAGCATGTGAGGTCCAAAACACCAATTCCAAGTTGAACTTATCTAAGGCCGGTTGGGAATCAATTTGAAAGCAATCCAATAACAAGAGTCCCAAAACAATTAGGAAATAGAAGTGCACTTGGAATAGACTCCAAGTCTTGTATGCCATTTCAAAGCAATCATGGTTTATGTTAAATTCAAGCCACCGACTTCACAAGAATCTCATATCTATGTGGGACCCTCGTTATGGAAATAAGAGCTTTGCAATGACTAGACAACCTTGACTTACATCTCTCAAAAACCAAATTTCCATCGCCCAATAAGAAACCAATGCTAGTGCTTCCCTCTTAGATCATGACTCGACGACCTTGACTTACTAGTTTAATTTACCCTTAAAATTTTTTTTATTTAATTTAAGATTTTAAATAACTTCTAAAAAGAAAATTCTTGGAGCCGCAACGGCTTAGATATTTTCTCCCCATTTGCTCAATCTGGTTACTAGCTGCTATAAATTAATAGAGACAGTGTTAGTTCCTGCAGGTTACGGAAATACATCATTTTCTTCACTCCAACTAGCATGGAATACTATGTCAGCCCTCTCTATAATGGGTGAGAGAATTGAGAGTTTGAACCAGGTTGCTCGAGATGGAGATATTGAAGCCTTTTACAGTTTAATTCGGGAGGATGTAAAAAATTTGGAGGACATCGATGCGCTACCATTTGTTGATACTCCTTTACACATAACTGCATCTGTTGAACTTGACGGCCCCGTACGCATCAATTTTGCTATGGAGATGATGAGATTAAGTCTGAAAATGCCAGGGAGAAACTGAACCCGCAGGATGAGAAAGGCAACAATGTGTTGCACTTGGCAGTAACCAAAAAGCAAACCGTGGCAAGCTCTCTCCTTTCCTCAATTATTTACATACTAAAGAATCACATTTGTGTTGTGAAATTTTTTTTTTTTAAATTTTAAGGGTCTGTTTGGTATATGTGTTTAAACACATGTTTTTAGTTTTTAAACAATATTACATGTATTTTCACACACTTTTTCACCCACATGTATTTCCAAAAAATATAAAAAACATTATTAGAACAACATTACCAAACGGGCTCTAAGTCTTTTAAATCTAAATATTGTATTAATTTTTTTTTTTTTAATTAGAGGGTCATGGCCTGCCTACCTAGCTCCCTTGGTGTATGTATAATTCCCTCTCTGGGAACATATAAAAAAGTTATCTTAACTTTTAAAGATTCATTGGCTTTGTAAATTAAAGTAATAAAACATGATTTAAGAGAGAGATCTTATGAATTTGGAATAAGAAAAGGAAGACGGACGACATTACTTAAACAGGATCTATTCTATTGTTCATACGTCTATGTCCTTGATCACAAAGAAAAGGGATGGCGGTTGAGACTCTTAAGTAATATTTTACATAAATGATGAGATTAGTGACAGTATTGTATCACTACATCATGCATGTAGGCTGTAAGTCACTTATTAGATTTGGGTGGGAGATTTGTGAACTTAAACAAGAAGAATTTAAAGGGTAAAACAGCATTGGACATCTTGCAAGAACAACCCCGAGATGAAGACAACAGCAAGATGAGGGCTAAACTAGAGTGTGCTGGAGCTTTAACAGCTTCACCTCTTCCTACGGTTACTTCTTCTTATGCAGATTACCTAAGGCTGCCCGTAACTTATGAGAGAGTAAAACTATTATTTGGTAATTAAGTGATAAAGAGAATAACAGACGAAAAGCACAATGCGTTGCTGGTGGTTGCTGCACTGCTTGTAATAGTGACCTATCAAGCTGCACTATGCCCTCCTGGTGGACTTTGGCAAGATGATCTGTTCAAACCCAATGCCACTACAGCTGCACTCAGCCCTCCTACTCTTGCAGAGAGACTTTTGATTGAGTCCAATTCCAATATCACAGCACCACATAGAGCAGGGTCAGCCATTGCTAGGACAATATAATTTTTTTAATGTGTTCTTCGCTTGCAATACTTTGATATTTATGCTCTCAAATATCAAAGTATTGTCGAGCTGTTGAGCAGCATGAGTGAAATCATGCCGAGTTATTCATAAAATCTATTTTCTGCATTAATTCAAACTGTTTTCTACATGTGGTTCGTATGACTACAGTTGGCGTCTGCGTAAATTATTTTCTGTTCACTATTTAAAAAATTGTTTGCTGTTTTCTCATAAAACACCTAGTGAAATCGTGTTTTCTAAATTTAAAAGCCAAGACTGAATGCTTTTTCATGTTTAAATTTCACAATAATCGAATTGGTTTTTCTACATTAATAAAATTTGCTCTTTGGACATCATGTTTACTGTATATTCGAATCTGTTTACTGCATTCATAAAATCTGTTTTTTGCATTAAGTAAAACTATCCAAACAAATCAATATAGTCCAAACAAATACAGACAAATGTTCAAAAGTTACTACTATTTACTAGCATGCGTAAAAAGAGATCTGATAGATTCTTGAGATTTGAAAGATTCCCAGACAGACGCAGACAGACTATTACTCATCAGTACTAATTTCCATACCACCGACAGATTAACTTGAGTTAAATTTACCTACTCAGGTTACTTTACCATGGTTCATTTCACCTATAAAAGAGACGGACTACAAAGACAGAAGACAAGTTTCTAAGTTTCTAAGATTCTAAGCTTTTAAGTTCCAACTTTTAGAAAGCCTTTTGTAATAGCCTTCCCTCTCCCTCAGAAGACTTTTGTACTCTCTCCCCTCTTGTAATCTTGTAACCTTTCTCTTTAGACAGTTTTATTTTCAAGCTTGTATCAAAGACAGCAGTTTGTTTTCAAGTTTATCAAAGATTGAAGTTTTTATTCAAGTAAGATTTTACTAGTTTCTATTTTCATATTCCATACTCCATTTTAACCTTATTTTGAATATATCTATTTTGCTATTTACTTCTTTATTATCTATTTTATCATTATTTATGCTTCCATATTATTGCTGTGCTTTCTCCTGGGTAGTCATTGGTATTAGAGCATCCAGATCATAAAACACCTAATGAACAGTGAATAATTTATGCAGAAAAAACAGTGAACAATTTTTCAAATAATGCTGAAGAGAAAATACTTTTATACGGAATGCTAAAAATTGTTTATGCAGAAAACAGTGAAATTTTTATATGAGAAAATAATGAATAGTTTTAATTAATGCAGAAAATAGATTTTATGAATGCAGTAAGCAGATTTGAATATACAGTAAACATGATATACAGAGAGCAAATTTTATTAATGCAGAAAAACCAATTCGATTGTTGTGAAATTTAAACATGAAAAAGCATTCAGATTTGGCTTTTAAATTTAGAAAACACGATTTCACTAGGTGTTTTATGAGAAAAACAGCGAACAATTTTTTAAATAGTGAACAAAAAATAATTTGCGCAGACGCCAAATGTAGTCATACGAACCACATGCAGAAAACAATTTGATTTAATGCAGAAAGCAGATTTTATGAATGCAGTAAGCAGATCTGAATATACTTCAAATCGTACAATGCCTCAACATCAAATCGTACAATGCGAAACAAGTTTGGATCTACTTCAACAAATGGATTATCACAAGTTCTAGCAAATCAACAACTACAGACATACACATACCACTATGGAGGAAAATGGGTTGGAAAGAAGAGAGATTTCCTTAATATGCCAATATACACGTACGAGAGTCTTGGAAGCATTGGGCACATCATGGTCGGCAAACCTACAAAACTAAGTACAGATACCACTACAGTAGAGTTCACCGTAGCAGAACCACCATGGTCAACCCTATACGAGAAGAGGTGTAAGTTGAAGATGTATTATCGATGGCATGGGTTACGAGTTCCTAAGGCACGCTCAGTCGAGTTACCTAGAGATGACCCTGCCAACATACTTGCTTGTCTTTAACAAGAGAACAATCAAATATAAAGGCGATTAGACCGTTTTCATACAATCCAAAAAGCTAAGAAGCATCTAAAGGGGAAGGCGCAAGAGCGAGCCATTAAGTCTATTAATGAAGTTATTGCGTTAGATGATGAAAGAGATATTTCAAACTTCTTAGATTCAAGTAATGATGATTTCCAAAAATTTCTACCTACGAACATTAGACGTTGTTGTTAATGTCTACACGTTCTGTGCAATACAAAATGTTGTTTTTAATGTCTGACAACTGATGATTATGTACATTTAACTTTTGCAAATCTAAAGATTAACTTTTCATTAACTGTTGAGTTTACACGATTTTGTTCATTCAACGATTTCGAATTTTTCAACAAATTCGGATGATCAATACATTAGTACACAGTTTTCCATTTAATTTTCACGATTTTGTACATTTAACGAATTCAAACTTTTCAACAAATTCAGAGTATCTATACATCTAATTTACACAATTTTATTTTGTACTTTCAAGATTTTATACAATCAACAAATTCGAACGATCTGTACATCTAATGTACACAATTTTCTCTTGAATTTTCACGATTTTGTACTTTCAACGAAATCAAATTTCTCAACAAGTCCAGAATATTTGTACATCTAATGTACACAACTTTCCATTGAATTTTCACGATTTGGTACGTTCAACAATTTCGATTTTCCATTAAGATTTCACGATTTTGTACGTTCAACAATTTTGAAATTTTCATCAAATCAGGATGATTAGTACATAAGTACATAGTTTTAAATTGAATTTTCACGATTTTGTACATTTGACGACTTCAAATTTGGAAACAAATTTGGATGATCTGTACATCTAATGTAATTAATTTTCCATTAAGTTTACTCAATTTGGTATGTTCTTCAATTTTCATTTGAATTTTCAAGATTTTACACACTCAACGAATTCGAATTTTTCAACAAATTCGTATTATCTGTACATCTAATTTACACAAATTTTTCTTGAGTTTTCACAGTTTTGTACATTCAACGAATTCAAATTTTTAAACAAATTCATATGATCTATACATCTAACGTACATACTTTTCCATTGAATTTTCATTATTTTGTACTTTCAACGAAATCAAATTTCTCAACAAGTCTAGACTATATGTACATCTTATGTACACCTTCACGATTTGGTACGTTCATTGATTTTCCATTGATTTTTCTCGAATTTCTACATTCAACTAATTCAAACTTTTTTACAAATTTGAATTTTTCGAGGCATTTACCATTAGGTGATTTATACGAATCATTCATTTTTCTTTCATGGAGTTTGTCCATTATTCATATGGTTACATATTTAAAAAAACACAAAAACCATTTAAGTGCAATAACTGCACCAATGCTAAAAACAGTTTATGCAGAAAACAGTGAACAATTTTTATGAGAAAACAGTGAACAGTTTTAATTAATGCAAAAAACAAATTTTATGAATGCGGTAAGCAGCTTCGAATATACAGTAAACATGATGTGTAGAGAGCAAATTTTATTAACGTAGAAACAGATTTTATCAATGCAAAAAAACAAATTTGATTATTGTGAAATTTAAACATGAAAAAGCATTCAGATTTGGCTTTTAAATTTAGAAAACATGAATTTCACTAGGTGTTTTATGAGAAAACAACGAACAATTTTTTAAATAGTGAACAAAAAATAATATACGCATAAAAGAGAGGGAACAATTTTTTAAATAATGCTGAACATAAAATAATTTTATGCAGAATGCTAGAAATAAACAATTTTTATGAGAAAACAGTGAACAGTTTTAATTAATGCAAAAAAACAGATTTTATGAATGCAGTAAGTAGATTTGAATATACAGTAAAATGATGTGCAAAGTGCAAATTTTATTAATGTAGAAACAGATTTTATTAATGCAGAAAAATATATTCGATTATTGTGAAATTCAAACATGAAAAAGCATTCAGATTTGGCGTTTAAATTTAGAAAACACGATTTCACTAGGTGTTTTATGAGAAAATAGTGAACAATTTTTTAAACAGTGAACATAAAATAATTTATGCAAAAAAGAGAGTGAACAATTTCTTAAATAATGCTAAACAGAAAATAATTTTATGCAAAATCGTAGAAATAGTTTATACAGAAAACAGTGAACAATTTTTATGAGAAAACAATGAACAATTTTAATTAATGTTGAAATTAAATTCATATTTTGAAATTAAAATCTCTATATTTTACAATGCTTCTATTTAAATAAATAAAAACATAAAAAAAACCACTTATTTTTATATTTATGTTTGTTTGTCGATTATCCCAAAAAAAAAAAAAAAAAAAAAATTTACACGGTACTCGAGTTTACCAAAC
>JARYZH020003506.1:0-10715 GCA_030021035.2 Notholithocarpus densiflorus | reverse complement strand
TAGATTTCGTTACAGTTGAGCTAGAATGAGTGGTTGGCAATCCAAAAAATTATCCAACAACCCTAATCAACACCAACCCATGGTAAAAACTTCAAAAATATACCTGCATCCAACAAACCCACTAATAAGTGTGTCGAAGTAGTTTAGAGAGAGATTATTGTTAAATGACATATCAGTATGTAAGCATTTTTATTCTAAAAAAAAAAAGTCTGTTAGCCTTTTCATTTAAAGGTGGTAATTTGAAAATGTTGTCTTCCCACATGAAAAGAAGGATAAGACTAGGAGCATAAAATGAGTTTCTTTGAATCCTAATTTGACAGTTCTTTTAATTTGTGGCTAAAAGGTGCATGCATTACCACCGCCCACCCTTGATTTGATGGTCATTTTATAAATACAAAATTTTTGTGAAATGGAAGGGTTCAATTCTCCAGAAAAACGTGAGTTTAGCTAACAATTTTGTTTGTACACAGTATTTTCTCTTTAAAAAAAAAAAAAAACTAATAATTTCAAAATTATCAATGTGAGTTAAATTTATGATTTTAGTGTTATTTAACAATAATGTGTAAAAGTTTTTACCTTATAAAGTATAGAGTACTTAACTTATTTTTTTTAATATATATAATACTTACATTTATTATATTCTTTGACCCAACCCCCACTTCTGCCATCCCACATCCATCATATTGATTCATATATTGCGTCCACCACCAATATACTCAGCTCAACCACAATCATTTCTAGGACCCCATTGCGAGTCACCATACCCATACTTGCCTTTCATTTTCTTAACTCATTCAAAGTTGTCTTCTTCTTCTTTTTTTCTTTTCTTTATTCCTGGTGGGGTGCGTGTTGGGTGCGTTGCACCATGTTCCAGCCCACACTTTGTCTTAGCTCATTAAATGAGCTTGTTGAAAAATTGGCAAGAAGTCAGCAAAGCAAATTGAACTTGCTGGAGAAGCTTGTCCGAAAGAGAAGAAATTGGGTTCATCTTTTTCCTCTATAATTATGTACAAAAGTCCAACAACATTTATGAAGGGATGTACAAAAGTCAAGTCACATAAATGAATATGTGATATGTTAAACTTGTGAGACACGTTGGAAGGAAGAAAGAAAAGAAAGAAGCAAAAGGCAAGGGTCATTCGGCTAAGGGAGAGCTGAAGAAAAGAAATTGGTTGAAGCAAAGTCAAGATAAGTTGGTTTGCATTTATTGTGACTTGATGGGAAGAGTGTGAAAGGAAGAAAAGAAGGAAAAGATGAAGAAAAAAAAGGAGAGGCATTCGGCCATTTGAAGGAGGGGGTGAAGATGTGAAGCCCCAGAGAAAAAGAAGTGAAGTCCCAGAGTGTGAGGACGTGCAGTCTTGAAGAGCTGCGTGAGTGAGAGCAAGCAAAAGAGAAGAGAAAAATAGAGAGAGTAAGAGAAAATATACAGTGAGGTTTTTTTTACTCAAGTTGTATTTCTAAATGTTGTAATCTTCATTTAATATAGTGAAATTATTTGGAGTTTGTCTCGTGGTTTTTTCCTTCAAGGAGAATGAGTTTCCACGTAAATTTTTGTGTTTTTGTATGGTTGTGCTTTCGCTGTGCTTGCTGAAATTTATTCACAGTTATACATAATTTTTCTCAACAGTGCGTGGGGAGAATTTTTTCGAGTCTTCCTATCTCCAGGTCTAGACCAAAGTCGTCTTCTACTTTTTATTTGGGGTGGGGGAAATTTTTCCAAGTCTTTCCTTGCTCAAGAACGCATAAAAACCAACTAGCTTAAATCATGATTAAAAATAGTTAAAAGAGGTCCAATCCTCTTCATCTCTATCTCTCGTGGGAAGCTTTTTGTTGCTGGATTTATTTTCATTGGTGTCATCTCCATTTTTTTTAGCGTTGAACTCCCTCATATACGTTACTAATAACTGTTCCTCCGCAAAGAAACGTAAATTTCTTTTTGCTAGGAAATCAATGAGGTATTACCAAATTCAAACAATATTGTTCTTGACCTAACTTTGTTATTTAATTACAATTTTCTGGATTCCATTGGATTACAATGCTGAACCAATGCCCTAGTCCAGTATTGTGTTTGGCTAATTCTCACTATAGTCGACGCCGTGGACTCATCAGAATAACAGAAATTCAAATAGCACTTCAAGCTGGTGCTGGTCCTTCGCAGATGGCATCATAGACATTAGACATAGGGATGATGATAACGTGCCGTGATCAGATCATAAGTGTATATATATATAAATATATATATATATATATATTTATATATATAAACACACACACGGTTTGCTCAACATAATTTGGAACCGTAAGGTGAAAATTTATGTGGAACCTTTTATATGTAAATATTAAATAAATAAAATTATTTACTAATCAAATCAAAGTTAATTTGATGCATTAAATACATAATTTGATGAATAACACTAATCTAAAGTTAATTTCATATAGTAAATTGAATATTATAGTTGAAGTATAAATTTTAATTAATATATATATTATTTTTTTAAAAAGAAACTTATTTATTTTGGTTATATGATAATGCACAATTAAATAAAGTTATAATAATCTAATTTTTAATTTTATATCTTGCTTCTAAGAAAGAGAGAATTTTTTTGGTGCGTGGCTTTATAGGGGATTGGTTTACAAAATTAAAGTCTTGAACTATTAGAGAAAACTAGTCATAGACCTATGCAATGCGTGAGAATAAATAATTATTTTGTAATTGTAATATAATGCATAATTTGTTCAGGAAATTCAGTCCACTTTGGTTCATTTTATCCACTTTGGTGCTATTTGGTCCACATTGGTCCTATTCAATTGACATTGGTCCTATTCGGTCTTATTTGTTCCAATTCGGTCCATTATGTCCACTTAGGTCCTAATTTGTCAATTCGTTCTTATTCAGTCCACATTGGTCCACCCTGTCTTATTCGGTCCACTTCGGTCTTATTAGGCCCTGTCCCGTCCACCTTGTATTCGGTCCAATTCGTTCCATTTGGTCCAATTCGATCCATTTGTTTCCACTTCGGTTCATTTGTACCACTTTGGTTAATTTTAGTCTACTTTAGTCTATTTTTGTGCACTTATATTTGGGTTGAGAGCACATATTCTAAATCCAAATTTATTTATTTAAAAAATATAGATCTCAAACTTATAATAACTAAAATCTTAAGCATAGTATTTATTGTTGCCACACTTTTGTTAAGTCACATTAACGTAGCATTTCAGTCCATTTCGATCTGGCTAAATTTAAGTGAAAGTCTTTCTAAACATGAAGGTTATGAATATACAAATCTAATCTTTAGGGTAGTTACTCATTTGTTTTAATGTCATTACTTTTAAATGAATTGCATGAGGTTGATTATACCTTCAAGAAATATATATATATATATATATGTGTGTGTGTGTGTGTGTGTGTGTGTGTGTGTGTGTGTGTGTGTGAGATTTTTATTTAAAATAAATTCTTCAAATTCTTCATTCTCTTAAAAGAAATTATTATGATAATCAAAATTCATAACAAACTTATAATGAATATGTATAATTTATTCTCAAAATTTTATTATAGATAATGTGTTCTTCCTAAAAATTAAACAAACAATTTCAAAAAGTAATTTCCATCAATCTATTTTTACAAATATATAATTTGATCATTTTTTATATTTTTAATTGATGTTATTCTTTCTTGAAATGATCCATATTCTTCTAACTATTTTTCTTATGCATTATATTTTCCTAGTTTCTTTTGGAACAATTAAAATTTTTAAGTTTCGAAATTATTATTCAAATTCTCATTCTCTTAAGGAGATTATTATGATAACCAAAACTTATTATATAATTACAATTGATATTACTCAAATAATTGATAGTACTCTCAGCTCAAACTTGTATTTTCCCATTCCTAAGTAGGTACACCGAATTGGACCGAAGTAATCTGAAAATAAACCGAATGGACCAAATTGGACTGAATAGGCCTTTGTGGACTGAATAGACTGAATAGACCAAAGTGTACTGAATGGACCAAATTGGACTGAAGTAGGCCAAATGGACTGAAGTAGACTGAATGGACCAAATTGGATGGAATGGACCGAAGTGGACTTAAGTAGAACGAATTGGACTGAAATAGACTGAAGTAGACCGAACAAGACCGAATAGATGAAGTGGGCTAAAATAGACTGAAATAGACCCAATGCCAATTTGTAATTAGCATAGCCAAGATTGTGTTTTGATATAAACTCAAATTCTTACTTCCAAAATAATCAAGTATAACTTAAAACAAAATCAAACCAAAACTATGAGAGAGAGAGAGAGAGAGAGAGAGAGAGAGAGAGAGAGAGAGAGAGAGAGAGAGAGAGAGTACTTGTAATAGGGAACTAAAAAATACAACATCAAAATGTATGAACCCAAAATAGAGTTTTAAAAATTACAATGATTCATCAATATAAAGTATAGTTGCAAGAAAGAATGAAAAAATCAAAAGAGAGAGAATAACCACTTTTTCAAGAGAGAATGTGAGAGAGAATAATAAAAAATTTATAGAAAATAGCATTAGAAGAAAAAAAGTAAAATAAAAAATATAGTAATAAACACCAAATTATCTAAGTCATGTTATGTTATGTAATAAAATAACATTATATTTTTATGTACTATCTTTATAATGCAATATGATAATATCTATGAAATCAAAGATAAGGAAAAAAGATAACAACTAAAAAAAAACAACTTAATCATCAACCCAAACTAGAGTTTTCAAATAATATAAAAATTCATCAATCTAAAGTAGAGATGCAAAAATAGTTCTTGATCACAAGCTCTCTCTTTTAATCATTTTGAATTGTTTAGAGTTTTGTTTAATATTTAGTTGTTATTGGAAGTGGGTATTGTAAGGACCTGGTTCGGATCCTTAGCCCCAAAGATGGATGGACTTAGGCCCAAAAAGCCCAAAACAATAAATTTGTAGAGAATGGGTCGAAGAACTGGGTTTTAGTGAATTGGTCAACCAATAAGGTAAATCTTGATGATAAGAGAATGAAAATAAACAAGTTTAGACTTGAGAAAATCGTCCTCGGCCAAGTTCGAGGAGATTGATTCTTTTCTATTAATATTCCAGTTAGGTTACAAGTTTTCTTTTAGAATACTACAGTGTTTTCCTTCTTTTTTCCGATCCCCCTTTCCTCACGGGTTCCTTGCGCTATATATACCCCCTTGATTGATCTTAGCCTTCCATTTGTTGATTATCCAGGCCATCACTTGAGTGTTTGTCCCATCAGACACCCTCTTTGGCCTTCTGTGAGTTGGGATAGCCTAGGCAGCATTGTTTAGGGGTCTTTTCCACATATATATTCATAGTATTAAAATCATTTATTATTAATCATGAACTAATTTTTTTTAGCAATCCATTTTTATAGATATACAGTTAATAATTACCCTTAGCTTGAGAAATTATACAGTCCTTTAGTGGACCATATCACTTGTCTACCATTCTACTAAAAGACTCCCATTTGTTTAAAATTGCTGAATCAGTAATCAGTTTCTATTTAAAAAAAATTTCTAACTCAGCAATTTTAAACAGGTGTAACTTTTTTAGTGAAATAGTGGACTACATCACTTGTCCACTATGTGGACCTTATAATTTCTCCCAAACCTCATTCCCATTTTGGCCATCGTAATCTAGGAAAACGTAACATATATTTGTTTTTTATTTTTTGAGAAACCAAAAATGTGAACAGTTTTCTAAAAAAAAAAAACGAAAAGTTCACATTTTTGATTTCTCAAAAAAAAAAAAAAAAAAAAAACAGTTCACATCTTTAAGCCTTTATAAGGGTTTAACATTTGAAGTTTCAATGTTTCAGATAAAAGATTGAGCAGATCTTGAACCTAAAATCACAAGAAAAACACTTCATGGGCACAGTTCAATGGAGGCATTACTATGCAGGCAATGGTATATTATTCCACCTAACTAAAATGGTATATTTTTCCTCTAACTAATTTGGAGGAAAGTCTTATTACATGTCAATTTAAATAAGTACAGTTTTTTTGTAAACACATAACAGACTCAAGTTGGGACGAAGTGACCTATTAAATTGGTCAAAGAGGATATTTATTTATTTTTAAAAGAAACAAAGTGTGCTCTGTATAAAAGATTTTTTTTTAATACTCATTTTTAAGTGAGGGATGATAGATTCAAACCATGGACATCTCCATTGAAAATATTAGGTTATGTCATTGAGTTAATTACAAAGCTCTTGGTCTTTATTCCACCATTTTTTTTTTTTTTTTGAGAAATAAATACACACAAAGGAAAGGGGATATGGTTCTAATACAAAAACACACCATAAATTACATGTTTAGTCCACCTACTGAGAATATGCTTTGATCACAACTAAAGAAATATGAAAGTCTATACGAGATTAAATGCCACGATGACTAATGTATAAAAACTTTTCAGTCACCAAATTATTCTGGTTTCCAGTATAAACGCTAATTCACTTTAAGGCTATATTGTTTGGAAATTAGTTTATAAATAATCAGGCTCACATTGATACGACAAAACTAGAAAAGTGATAATTTCCAACAACCCCTGGTTCATTTTCGAGGTCATGTTCAAAGTTTTTGGACTTCCAACAAGGCATATTGGATCTAGCCAAAAAAAGGTGCCATTCAAGATAATTTATTTTAAGAATTGACAAGTATTGACACAATGTACACTAGTAGATTTTTTTTGTCTTCATCCCTATTTTAAAAATCAGGTTGGAAAAAGAATTGGAAAAGGCCTGATTTTTTTTGTTCAATTAGGGTTGGATTAATGGCCGAACCACTAACTTCATAAATAATTCATAAGCATCTTCTCCATTTGTTAGTGCAATGTGACAGGTTAGTGGCTTATTAGATAAAAATCACAAAAGTGGTATATTTTTCCTCCTAATTAATTTGGAGGAAAGTCTTATTACATGTCAATTTAAATAAGTACTGTTTTTGTAAACACATAACAAACTCAAGTTGGGACGAAGTGACCTATTAAATTGGTCAAAGAGGATATTTATTTATTTTTAAAAGAAACAAAGCGTGCTCTGTATAAAAGATTTTTATTTTTTAATACTCATTTTTAAGTGAGAGATGATAGATTTAAACTATGGACGTATCCGTTTATCTCTCTTGCCTTTACCAAATTTCTTTATTCAAACTTTTTCTCTCTTCCATACAAATAATAATATAAAAAAAGAATAAATGAGTAATTAAAAAGAATAAATGAGTAATTAGGCAAAATCATCACTCAATACTTAGAGCCCGTTTGGTATTATTGTTCTAGTAACGTTTATTTCACACAAATTGTTGCACACAATTATACACACACTTTGCACTGAAATCATGACTTCAAAGTGTGTGTCCAATAACCAATATTTATTTCACACCGGTTGTACACAACCATACACATACATTTCATTCATTTTTTGAAGCTAGCCTCATGACACTCCTGGTTGTATTAGTAGTTCTAAATGCATAATATAATGAGAAAATGTGTAAACCTCAAATTAGAATGAATGAAAAATTATGACACTATAATTTTTTTTTTTTTTTTAAAGCCTCATCACACACGCGCGAAGCGTGTGTGATGAGGCTAGTGTGTGTGTGTGTATATATATATATTTACAATTTTGGTCCATGGTAAGTCAAAATTTAAATTCATTCATGAACTATTGATCATTACAAATGTTTAATATAATTATATATATTATAAAAAATATATTTTTTAATAATTTAATAATTGGTGTGTTGTCGCAGGCAACCAAAAATAAAACCTATACTCCTAAAAATATATGTAGTAGTGTGAGTAAGGATCGTTCCCATGGAGAGTATCTAGCCTAGTTTTATGCTACGTGAACAAGGAAGGGGGGGAGGGTTGAATATAATGAAAACAATTTAAAAAAAAAAAAAAAAACTAAGGAACAATTCAAATTAAAGTATTTAAATTAATCAAAAGAACAAACCTTGGTCTAAGTCAACATCCACCATCAGAATTTTACAACTGATCATCGGTGCAAGTATATATTAATTCACACTTTGAATATTCACCATTGGAACTATTTTCCTATCTCTCCTTAGTCGCAGTTAATTAGAAAACAAGCAATCTAATAAACCCTAACTACTAAACAACCCAAGACAAGCGCTAAAGGTTTAATCTAGTAGCAGCCTTAAGAATTAGAGAGATTGATGAAACTAAACAACACAAGCACAAGCGGTTGTATTTAATTTAGTTGAGGGTTCTTCCTAAGATCTAATAATTTCTGACGGAGCAAATCATTAAATCTTGGTTGCTTCACAAGTTAGAGAGATCAAACAATTACGGATTTGATATCTAAACTAGCAGTAGATTGCAACGAATAATAAACTAGTAGGCCTCCTAGTAATTAAACAAGACAATCATGAAAATAGGCATAGAAGAACATTTGATATTCAAAGCATAATTGAACAATAAAAACAAATTAGATCTCACAATTTTATTGATTCCGAGGCTTCAGTTTCCTTTGACCAAGTATACAAGTTTTAGCCACGCAGGGCCATGACAGAAACTCAAAGGAGAAAATTAGAGAAGAGAGGAGAGAGAGGCGTGTGTGTCCAATTCTGATTTCTCCTCCCCCTTTTACACGTTAATTCCCCATTTCCCAAGCCTACAAAATCTCCTAAAAATATTCTAAATAATAATATCCAAATTTGACTAATTAAGGAAAAACTGCATCAGATCTGCGTATTAGAATGGCAGGCAAAGGAACATTCCAGAACGTCAACAGTGCAGGTGCAGCAACTTCAAGCCCGATTTCGACCTTGATTCAGCCCGTATCTCTCAAAACTCAAAACATGAAAGTTGTAGAGCTTTGTATTGGAATTCCATAGCATCTTGAATCATCTTAATCGGAGCTTGGATGAGAGAGTTATGCTTAGATTACGAAGCGATGTCAAAGCTGTCCAGAATCGCCCAATTAGCTATGTTTTGCACTTAATGCCTCCATTTGCATCCTAAATCAAAATATAAGAATAATGAGTACATTTAGGCACCAAATAAATATAAAAGACTAAACATTAAGGGAGAAAAATATAACATTTTGCATTCTCATCAATAATCACAAAAATTGAGAGAAGAATTTTTTGTTATTGTTGTTTAGATAAACATATAGTAGAAGAGGAAGATGTGAAGTTCGAACCACAAATATAAGGATTAGGCACCACAATAATACTATTACCACTCCGATAAATTGTGGAATTAAAAGAAGGTTATTTTAAAATTTTAAGCATGTGGCAAAAGGCCAAGCCCAACCCAACCTAATATTGGGTTTTCCAAAATAGATTGAGTGACACCCTACATACGGAAAATGATCCTTTTTGCTTAATTCATAGTTTGTTTGTACTTGAAAGTACTGTTTGATAAGTAGCTCTAAGTAAACATGGTTGTTGCGTTGGAATTATGATTAAATCATTAAATTCATAATTTTGTAATAGTTTAAGTTTTTAAGTTTTAAGTAATCAATTATTTATCATGTTATCGTCTTATCGGAGTAAGTGATCTTAAGTTCAAATATTGTCTCCACTAGTCTACCTTAGTAAACATTTTTCCCTGATTCAAACCACTGGATAGAGCTGAAAATGTCATATTTTAGCACATTTATTTTTACTTGAGTATGTGATACATATAATTATTATAAATGGTCTTTATTTGGTATCTCGGTTAGGACTTGTTAATACAGTTGTGTGTGCTCTTATGATCCAATGTTTGTGGTTTAAACCCACCTACCTCCTCCCCTACTATCTACCTAGCCAAAAAACTATATAAAAAACATTTTTTTACTAACTAAATCCCTTTCTGTGGGATTTAATTCTGAAATCAAACCCCTTTATTTACTTTTAATCCAAAAAAAAAAAAAAAATTATTATTATGTTTGATTCAATTTATTTACCAATTAAGCTTAAATTTAGGTTTGAACTTGACTCATTTATTAAATAAGCCAACATAAACCATTTTTTTTAGTTGAGCCCAACCTGTTCAAAAACATTTCTATTTATTTATAGCTCTAGTGGTAGGAGCTTTTTGATGGCGCAGAGGCAACATCAAACCTCTTTTGTATGTTCGTACAGTACAAGTATGGAATAAACTGTTTTTATGTAAAGATAATTTTATTGATAACGAAAGAAATTACCAAGTATGTAAATCAAAATTACTAACAGATATATAAAGGGAGGACACTTTTCCCTCCAAATACAAGTTTCAGATTTAGAAAAAAAAAATAATAATAATAATAATAATTAACTAAGTAATGTGCATGCTTGTTGGCCCTTGTACCACATAAACATGCCATCCAATTCCAATTACTACTACATGAAGTAGGCTGGCCTTTTATATCCTCAAGTAGGTTACGGCCCATGAGGAATTGGGCTTGAACTGTACATTAATAGACAAGGCAAAGAGAAGTGAATGGGCCGGACTGGAGATCGAGTCCAATTATTATTGTCTTGATTAAATCTAATCGACTTTCATGTGCTCATGAACAAGAAACACATTGAAATTTTTACTTAACCCAATCAAAGAAGACTTTGAATGGGATAATTAAGAAAATGAAAGGCAACTGCTCTTCGGTTATATAGACAGTGTATCATGTTGCAGACATATATGGTTTTATGTGCGAAAAAAATGGCCTTTAAGAAGTTCAATTCATTGGTTCTCTTCATTTTCATGC
>JARYZH020003505.1:0-10717 GCA_030021035.2 Notholithocarpus densiflorus | reverse complement strand
TTGGGTGGGGTTGGGGGTTGCAATTGGTGGTCGGGGAGACCTTGGATGATTGGTGGCTAGGAGAGGTTGGCGGCATGAGGACTTTTAGTAGCATTTTTTGGGACCAATTGATTATGGTGATGTTTTGTCGGTGGTGCTTTTATGAGAATTGGCCGGAATTGATATGGGTCTGAAGGTGTTAGGCACCAGTTAGGCTGAGTGTAGCTTTAGGTCTTGTGGGTGTGCGTGGGTGTGATTTTTGGTACCGCTAATTAAGGAGCCTGTCTGTTTCATGGAGATTAGCTGGTGGTGACTAGTGGTTTTGGGAGTTGGCATTTGTTATGGGTGTGAGTGGGTTTGGGGTTTGATTGGGAGGCAACTCAACTGGATTTTAGAAGCTAGCAAAAGTTCAAAGAGAGAATGAGGCCTTAATTTTATATCATTTGTTCTTAATTTTATTTCTATTTAAGCAGGAGTAATAAATAAATTTACCTTCTTTTAATCTTAATTAATGGCTTGTCTTGTCTAGAAATTACTCGGCATACTTGATGTAATGCACATCCTTCTCATATAAGGATGGACTATTTTGAAATTTGGATAATGTAATAGAATAAAATGAAATGTATTGCCAGCGGGCTCTTGTTGGTGGGCTGCTGTGTGAGGGATTTAAGGGGAACACATGTTCGAGCCTTGGTGGGTACCTCGGTGGTCCTTGTGGGTCCTGTCCCTCATATGGTCTCTACAAACCCGGGTGGCATAATACAACCATAAAGGCCCCCATTTTTTATTATCAAAAAAAAAAAAAAAATGTATTGCTTCGTGCCTCATTTAACTCTTTTTTCATTATTATTTTTCTCTCCAATCTTTGTGGTTGTTCATTGGTACCCTCGATTGGGTTTTTGCACATTTTTGTACTGTATAAATGAAGTCAAAGTCCCAATTTTTTAAATCACAAAATAAAATGGGTTTGACCAGCCGCACTGTCAAGCAGTTTTCCATGAGTTATCAGTTAGTTAGATAAAATTGGGTTGATTTTTGTAGTAGTGGTACACTCATCCTTAGGCCAAAGGCTTATAAGGCATGAGTGGGAGGCGTCTCTCCCCGATGTGGGATTGAGCAAATTCGTGCGGGTGGAACGTAGGTCGATCCTTGCCCATCCCAAAGCGAACAATACCTGATTGGGGGCCGAGACGAAAGTCCTCCCACAGAACTCATATTTTATATGCACGTTTCAATATGAGTTCTAATATAAGTTCAAAACGTTTTCATGCTAATATGAGTTATATTACTTTTTTTTTTTTTTTATGGGAAGACTATACTTTCATTTATTGATTACCAAAATGGTGGATTACATCCTAAGCACACGCGTGCTCAATTTGGCTAGGAGTTTCCTCCAACCACACCACAAAATCCCCAACATGTCTTGCAAATTGGGCTAGAGTATGGGCCGGCTTATTGCCTTGCCTTTTTACATGATTGAAATAAATACAACGAAAATTCTGGGCTAATAGTAGAATGCTGGTAACAATAGTTTCAATGCAGGTGGGGCCCTTCGTGGTTCCTAAGAGCATCTGGTATAGGCCCAAAGAATCAGTTTCACATACAACCTCCCTAAATCCCATCTCCCACGTGAATTGGACCGCTACCTCCATTGATTTTGCTTCAGCTTCCAAAGTGGCCAAAGGAGCTAGAATCCTCTTACTCATTGCTACCAGCACGTTACCTTCCCAGTCGCATATAACCATCCCCATTCCTATGGCACAACAGCATCCACGTTCAGCTTATAGAGAGGGTGATCGGGTGGGTGCCACTTCACTGCCTCCATTGGTCTGGGAAAGGGTACTTCCTCTGTTGCAGCACGATATTCCTGCATTAAAACTAAAGCCCGTTGGACAATGGCTTTCCCCGATCTACGAGGTCCTCCATTCCAGACAGAATTTCTGTTTTTCCATATCTCCCAACACAGTGTCATAGTAGTCTCCAAGAACCCCGAATCAGATACTTTGCATTTCACAATCTGCCACACCATATCCATAAAACTCCACCACGGTTCAATGTGAAAAGGGAAAACCAGTTTGCTATTTCCCCATATATCTTTGGCTTTCTCACAAAACCAGAACATATGACAATTAGTTTCGGGTTCCTTTCCACACTCACTGCAAAGATCATCCTTTGTTATCATTCATCTCTTAAGGTTCACTTTGTTGGCAAGGATATCTCTACAAGCCCTCCAGGCAAAGTTTCTGATCTTATTTGGAGTTTTCATGCTCCAAACCCATCTCCAGATTTGCCTCACCTTAGTGTTATCCGAGCTCGCCCCTTCCCTGCCCTGTCTACTATCATCCATTATTAAATGGTAGGCACTGTGAACTGTAAATCTGCCCTTCGCTGTGCAAGCCCAAACCAGCTTATCCGAAGGAAGACTTGTGCTAAGAGGGATGCTTAGCACCATATCTGCCTAGTGGGGCCAGAAAATTTGTCTCAACAAAGGAACATTCCACTCCTTTCTCTCATGATCAATGAGTTCACAGACTTTGGCATCAGTCTCAAGTGAGTTTTTTGGAGAGATTACCTTATATAAAGATGGTGAAGGCAACCACTTGTCAAACCATATCTTGATGTTGTGCCCATCTCCTACTCTCCAACGCATCCCCTTATTTACCACTTCCTGTGTTGACATTATGCTTCTCCATGCGAAAAAGGGATTGTGATCGAGCTTTGCTTGGCTGAAACTACTGTCCGGGAAATACTTAGCTTTAAACACTCGAGTAAACAGAGAGTGTGGATTTGTCTGGACTCTCCACCCTTGCTTAGCTAGTAGCGCTTTGTTAAAACCCTTCAAATCCCAGAACCCCATTCCCCCTTTCTCTTTCGGCTGACACAACTTTTCCCAGCTCATCCACGCAACCCTTTTCTCCTCCTTCTTCTGCCCCCACCAGAACTGACTTACCATGCTAGTTAGCTCATCACAAATTGCATTAGGGTGCTTGAAGCAGCTCATTGTGTAGGTAGGGATAGCTTGTGCCACTACCTTGATGAGAACTTCTTTTCCCGCCATCGAGAGCAACTTCTCTTTCCAGCCAGCCAGCTTCTTGGCCACCTTCGCTTTTAATTGCACAAAAGTGTTGGTCTTAGATCTACCAATTAGGAAAGGCAGACCTAGATAAATTTCATGTTGTCTGATCACATGGGCACCAAACATATTTTTAATTGCTTCCTGATCCTCTATGGGAGTGTTTCAGCTGAAAAATAGGGCTGTTTTTTCCTTATTCAACTGCTGACCCGAAGAATCTTCATACACCTTCAAAATCCTTAGAATCTCAGTACTTTCCACCACAGTTGCTCGGCCAAAAATTAGGCTGTCGTTTGCAAAAAAGAGATGCGAAACTTTTGGTCCCCTCCTACATGCTGAAACACCTCGCAGTTTTTTTATTTAACACAGCTTGGTGAAGCATTGCAGACAAACCTTCTGCACACAGTAGAAAGAGGTAGGGTGAGAGTGGATCCCTCTGCCTTAAACCCCTTAAAGGTATTATCCACCCCGTTGGTGCACCGTTAATGCGGATTGCATAGGTAACTGTGTTGATGCATCTCATAATCAGGCCCACCCAACTTTCTACAAAACCCATTTTTCGCATGATCTGCTCTAAACATCTCCATTCAACCCTATCATAGGCCTTGCTCATGTCGAGCTTCAAAGCCATTTCCCCTTCCTTGCCTTTTCTTTTTTGATTGATATGGAACATAGTCTCCGAAGCTACCAGCACATTGTCTGTGATGAGTCGTTCTGCAACAAAAGCGCTCTGATTCTCGTAGACCAGAGTTGGCAGCACCTGTTTCAGTCTGTTTGCAATAGTCTTGGAAGCAATTTTTTAAGCTACATTACACAGACTTATTGGGCGGTATTCAGTCACTAGTTTGGGGTCTTTCACTTTTGGAATTAAAACAATATGGGTTTCATTGAAATTCAGGGGGGTAATGCCTAAATTCAAAAAATCCAATACAGTTTTAGAGACAACAGCACTTATAGTGGGCCAAAATTTCTAGTAGAAAAGGGGGGGCATCCCATCTAGGCCGGGAGCGGTGGTTGGAAACATCTGCTTGAGGGCTCTCTCAACTTCCTCTACCCAAAAATCCCGTGTCAAAAAAAAATTTGTCTGGTCAAAGACTTTTCTGTGGATAGCACTAATAAGCTCTTCGTTTACCTCTGGATTTGAGGTTGAGAAAAGCTTTTTGAAATAACCCACAAAAGTGCTTCCAATCTCCTCTACATCATCCCTCCACACCCCTGTGTCATCCATAACTCCTAGGATAGTATTCCGTTGGAATCTGCTTGAAGCCTTTGTGTGAAAAAACGAAGTGTTTCTGTCCCCCGACTTAAGCCAATTGATGCGACTTCTCTGCTGCCACATTGTCTCTTCCATATCAAGGAGTTTATTCAGCTCATCCCTTGTATTTTGAAGGTCTTCCATTACTGTGGCAGACCCTTTTTGGCATTCTAGGCTCTCTAACTTATTATAAAGAGCAGCGATTTGCTTACGTACATGACCAAAGTAATTTTTATTCCACACCGTCAGTGCAGAACGGCATTCTTCCAGACATCGAGAAAGGGTAGACGTGGACCCACTGCATTCACCCTTTTCCCAAGCACTCACTACCACACTAGCACATGATTCCTCCTTAATCCACATTTTTTCGAAATGAAAGATTTTAGGAGTTCGTTGCTTTGGCTTTCGAGTTGGTACTTCCTTCAGCAATAAGATGCAACGATCAGAGCTTGAATTAGCCTTGTGGTGTAATTGAAAGCCTGGGAAACGCCTAGACCACCCAATAGAGACCAGGGCTTTGTCTAGATGCTCCCAAATCCATCCTCGATTGCCAAATTTTCTGCTCCAAGTAAAATCCTACCCTATGTACCCCAAATCACGGAGCTGACAAGTATTGATTGCTTCACAGAAATTTGCCATCTGACTTGCTGGTCGCCTACTTCCCCAATCCTTCTCTCCATTGTGCATCAGCTCATTAAAGTCGCCCACACAAACCCACGGTAAGGAATTGCCACTGGATAAGCGTTTAAGAAGTTGCCATAAGTCAATTCTCTTACTTGTTTTCGGGTTGCTGTAGAAACCCGTGAACCTCCACTCTTCTGAATCACCCCCTGGCTTGATTATGGCATTAATGTGGCTATCCGAGAAAGACTGTACATCCACAATCAGAGATGGTTTCCAAAGACTGTATTCCGTCCGACACTTGACATTGGGAACGCTTAACCCGCTCCTTAACTTCCTCCATTTCTGAAACAAAAAGCTTAGTTTCAATTAAAAAAATTAAAATGGGATCTTCAGAAATCACTACCTTCTCAAGGGCACGAACTGTTCGGCAGTTCCCAAGCCCCCGACAGTTCCAGACTAGCGAACTCATTGATTCCGGCGGAGCTGACCTGCAGCCTCCGCCGATCCCATATGCTTTGCCATGAGCTGACCCATCTCCACCACCTCTCCTTCGAACTTGCTTTTCTTCTCAGATATGGCATTCTCATCAAGCTCTTATAACACCCTTGATTTTTTCTTTTTACCTCCAATCTCAACCGATGCTTTGATTTCTCCCTCACCTTGCACCCCAACTCGAGGAATCCATTTCTAGGAGCCTAGATTTTCACCGATTTGTGGTCCCGTGGCGTGAAGCTTCGGCGCTCTCCCTGGGTAAGTATTCTCCTTGCCCACCTTTCCATCTAAGTAATTTTCTTTTCTCTGATAGTGCCCTAAGTCAATAGCCCCTTTTGTGGAGTTTTTGTTGCATACCTGGGCCGGGTGATCTGGTCCCATTAAGTTCACGTCCCCATCAATCTCGGATTTATTATTTTGGGCCTCACAGGATTAGCTGAAGCCTTTTGGGGGTAGACATATGGGCCGGTATGCGATGAGTCCATCCCCTTAGTTGAATGAACATTTTCTCTCGATTGTGAGCCTTGATTCGAGGGTTGTGTGTTTGCACTGGTTGGGCTAAACTCCTTTAAACCCATTGATTACGTCTGCCGTTTTGAACTTTCCTTATCTTCCCCCTTAAAAATGTCAACGGCATTTATGGCCTGATCTAACTCCTTTAATTGCTCCTTGAATCTCTCTGATCGCGAGAAAGTTGGCGTCAAAACTTCTATTACCATATCTGAAACTGATGGTGGTTCCATTGGTGGCGTCGCAGCCACCCCTACGGCTGGAACGTGTTTCGTAAACCGAGTGCCCTGGTTCGGTTTTGTAGTCTGATTATTACATGGTTGTTCCTTCCTTCTTCCCTCCGCCATCCCCGCTGTCTTGCATTTTGGCACCTCCGCCACCTGCGGTCTTTGTAACCGATCTGAGTCAGCTCTCAACCAGGGCCCAAATTGTTTGTCTTCCATCCCTAGAGACTCTTTGCTATTGATCCAAAGAGGGCAGTCCCTGTCATCATGATCTAGAACTCCACACCAGTAGCAGAAAAAGGTTAACCTCTCATATCGAAAATCCACCCAACCCGCCTTACCACCCCCCATACGCACTGACCGTCCTCTGTATAGTGGTTGAGTAATATCTACAACTATCCTGACACGTAGATACTTGCTCACGCTGAAACCCTTCTCTCCTACATCCACCTTCTTTATCGTCCTCAGTGATCCAACAATTCGTTCAGCCACATCTCTCGTTTGCATCCTCATTGGTAAGCCATGAATCTAAAGCCAGAAAAGGGCTTTATCAAAACTAATAGTAGATACAGAGTCTCCTGGTTCGAACTTGTGGAGGATCACCAAATATTTATCGAAAGACCACGGACTAGCCCATAACACTTGTTCCATATCCTCCTTATTTTGAAATAGAAACAACGTTGTATTGTCTCCTGCATCCTATACCTCAAAGTTCTCCGTCGTTTTCCATATCGGCTTGAAAGCTTTTACTATTGCTTCCAGATTAATGCGTCGCTTAGTTAAAAACTTCGCGGCCAGGATAAACCCTTCTGTTATCTTGCTCATCCAAATCCACTTCATCACCCTCATGTTCAGAGAGTTTTAGGTTCTCACATTTCTTCGCCAAATCTTCCATTCTGTTCTGTAGAGAGAAAACAGAAGGAAAAACGCACCTTTTCTACCACGGAGGAGAAACTATCCCAGCCTAAGACCAACGCCGTTTTTCACCACTTAGCTCTCTAGAGAGAAAACCTTATGAGTTATATGACTTGAAAAGGTGAATATAAGAAGTTATATTTGAACAAAACAATAGGAATATAAGAAAACATGACGTGAAAGTGTTTTTATTTTTTTTTTATTTTTAAGATAAGATAATGATAACAAAGTAAGGAAACCAAATATAGGAAAGCAAATACGCATGAGGCATTCTAAATAGAGGTCATAAAAGATACTTACACTTTTGTTGTTGACTACACTTCAAGTCCAAATGCTTCGTTGGAGATGGAGGACAGAACACACAAAAATCTTGAAGATCAACACCCTAGTGCAAGTTCCTTGAAGTTATACCAAAATCTTGAAGATAAACACCCCAGTGCATGTTCCTTGAAGTTTAAATACCAAAATCTTAAAGATAGGCACCCCCAGTGCACGTTCCTTGAAGAAATATGTGAAAGAAATTAATGGTGAGGTTGAAATATAAGGGCTATTTTACACAAATATTTGATTTGTTTCTAGAAAATAAGAAGTTGTTCATGAATTAGAAAATCAAAATAGAAAAGACCAAAGTATATTGACATACACATACTGTTGGAGATGGAGCAAATTTGAGTAGAGCAAATAGAAAAAATGATGATAATGGTGAAAAGAAGATTAATAGAATTGAGAGAATTGGAGAACTGAAGAAGAAGTAATTTGAGTTTGAAAATCAACGTGAGTGTACCGGGAGTGTGGTTCTATTTTGTAGATAGTGTTTTACGTGGAAGTTTTCATTTAGAAAAATGATCCAACCAAATTGTGGTGATACGGTTAACAATTTGAAAACCAACAGGAGAGTAGTAGTGTCTAAATTTAAGGGATATGGATGAAAAGTAATAATGATAGTTTTATTGTATGAAACATAAAGAAGAACTTTTATAATTAAAAAAAAAATTTGTTATAAAAAATAATAAATAAAGAAGAATTGATTTGAAAAAAAAAAACGTGAAGGGAGTATGAGTAAGGGAAACGTGAATCCAAAAGAGGGGAAAAAAAAGAGAGAGAAAGAGAGAGATAACGAAAAAAAGAGTGAAAAAAATAAATAAATAACCCACTTAGGGGAAGTTAGACATGGGTTTAAAAAAATGAAATAGATAACGAAAAAAAGAAAAAAGAAAATTAAAGGATAAACCTTAATAACAGGGTAGATAACTTTTTTTTGATAGAAATGTGGGGGTTTTTTTTTTTTTTATTAGGTTTTCTGTTTTTAATTTTTAAAAAGAAGTTAAGAAAACAGTTTAAATAAATTGTAATATATATCTATTTAGTTTTTTTTTTTTTTTTTGGATAAACTTGAGGATGTTAAAAAAAAAAAAATGATTTGAAGATAACTTTTTTTAAAAGGAAAAAAAAAATAACAAACCTATAGTTGCTTTAAAATAGTGGGTTAGTGGGAGAGTGATCCTATTTTGTAGGAAATGTTTTAGGTGAGAGTTAAAGATATATTTTTACTTTGTTATTCTCAAGTTTTGCTTTTACTTAAACGTAAGCTGTAGGGGTATTTTGGAATACAAAAAAATCCGGTCCAAACAAGAAAAACCCTTTAAATAGTAGTATAGATATACTATGATATGATATGATTTTTCACAACTTATTTCTTTAGATGATTATTATTATTATTATTGTTATTTAATAATTAAATAACTTTTAATTAATTAATTATCTCTTCTATTTTTTCTCAAAAAAAGAAACCTATCTAATATTAAATACCATATCACACGATTACATACCAATGGATTAACTCAATTTTATTTCAACCTAATAATTTTAAAGACCAAACATTTTCACACCCAATTCATTACTCAACTTCAACCATTCTTTTTTTCAAAATAAAATAAAATTGAGACACGTTATTCTATTTTATTTTTTTGATAAAAAGACACGTTATTCTATTTACTTCACAGTTAGAGGGAGAAAGAACACAGTAGAGAGAGAGAGGGGGAGAAGGCCGGTGGAGATCAAGTGTCGCCGGAAGGACAAAGCCGGCGGTGATCGGCGTTCACCAAGCAGCAGCGCCTCGTTCGCCTCCCCACCGCCAAACTGGGTCAGATCGGCTTTCTCGCTCAGATCTCTCTCCAATAAGGTAACTCTCTCTCTCTCTCTCCCTCCCTCTTCTTTTCAAAGTTTAGATTTTTTTTAGTTATAGATTGTTGATGATTTTTTTTTTGGATTGTTGTGAAGTTTCAGTATCAGTGGGTTTTTTTTTTTTTTTTTTTTTTTTTTTTTTTTTTTTCTTTTTCCGAAAATTTTAAGCACCTTTTAAGTGTAATAGAAAATATAAATAAATAAATTAATTAAATGGGGGGTTTTAGATGGGGGGAATGTGCAAAATAGGCAAGTAAAAGGGATCTATATAGTTAGTTAGGCAACGTTTGAAACAATAATGGAAAGTAGCATCTCGAGTTTTAGAAACTCGAGATCCATATTACTGAAAATATCACATAAATCTCGAGTCTTTAAGACTCGAGTTCCATGCAAAAAAAATTTCCTCTATAGTGGCGTTTTTAAGCCTTACAGTGACGTTTTAAAGCCCTATAGCGGCGTTTTTCTGCAAAAATTTTTTATAAGTGATCACCCCATACTAGGTTTAAGGAGCCCTATAGTGACGTTTTTAAGCCATATAGTGACGTTTTAAAGCCCTATAATGGCGTTTTTCTGCAATTTATGGAACTCAAGTCTTTAAAACTCGATTTTCATGTGGATTTTTTTCCAACTCAACCCATTCTCTTACAAATCGAGACTTAAAAACTCGATTTTTATCTTAGAACTCGAGTTTTTGACACTCGAGATGCTAGTTTTCAATATTGTTTTGATCCGTGACAACTAACTAAATTCTTTTATATTTGTTTTTATTTGGAAAGGGAGTTCGTTTTAGATGAATGAAGAAGTTAACGGCGTCGTTTTGCAGTTGGAGTCGCACACTTAAACAAAACCCTTCTGATTCCTCGAAAGCACAGAAGAGAGCTAAAAGAAGCTCAACGAAGCCAAGCCAAGCCAACAATGGCGTACTCAAATGTAGTCTCGAGGTTATCGTCGCGATTACAACCTTTCGCTCTCAAACTCGGCAAAAGATCGCTCTCTCCGCTCAAATCGTGCTCTCAATCACAAGCCTCTTCCTCTGCCTCCGCCTCCGCCTCTGCGGGACGCTTTTCCCGCATTTCTCGGTCAGATCTCCGAGCTCTCATTTTCTTGCCTCCTGTTTGGTTCCCAAGGAAAAAAAAAAAAGATAGCAACTTTTGAAATCGTTACATGTGAACCTAATAATAACACACACACAAAAGTTTTCATTTTTGTTCCTTTAACTGAGAGTTACAGTTGTTTTTGTGATTAGGTTACCGTTGGAGTTAAGCAGCGTGGAAACGATGATACCGTTGCACAACGCGATAGCTTCGGCGAGGCTTGTATCGAGCTTGTCCACTGATTCTCAGAGCTGGAGTTTAGTTCCTCAAGGTACTGTCACTCTCATGTGTGCCTATTTATTTGATGCTTTCTTCATGCTCTTTTATGTATATCTTGCTTTTGAGAGAGCTTTTTGTTGAAAAAATT
>JARYZH020003504.1:0-10723 GCA_030021035.2 Notholithocarpus densiflorus | reverse complement strand
CTAGCACGTCACAAATAAATTGTATAATAGTCTATGGTACACAATATTTTCATAGTTATGGGGCTATAAATGGAATGATAGAGAACAAAAGTTGGTCAATGAGGTGCAGCTGAGGTCCCACAATAATTTTCCTCTTCAATGTCTAGAAGTCAAGGAAATGACCATGACTAATGACTAATGACTAATGGCATTGGCAACTTCCCAATTCCCAAAGCTAACCGGCAAGGAGACTTGAAAAAACAAGTATTAAAGTCTATATGAAGCTTACAGAAAGAGTGGAACCCATGAAAAGACGACGGGTCGTTTCCACGTCTTACATTAGTTTTGTTTTCTAATGGATCAATTATTTTGACTATTTGTCTATTTTCAACTTCAAACCTATTTATATATTGTTGGGTAAATTACATATTTGGTCTTTATTCTTTATATTATATTTTAATTTGGTTTTTAACTTTTCAATTGTGTCAATTTAGTTTCTAATATTTTAATGTCGTGTCAATTTAGTCCATGTCGTTGTATCTTAGATGAAAATTAATGACATAACAAACCATCAAAATAAAATTTTAGTGTATTGTCACATCAACGAAAACTAATTTTTTATTTTGATCATTAGACGCATCATCAATTTTCATTCAAAAAATAATGGTAGGAACTAAATTGACACGGTATTAAAAGGTTAAGGACCAAATTGACACAGATTAAATGCTAAATTGAAATATAGTGTATAGGATAAGAACCAAACACATAGTTTACCCTTTATTGTTTTGTTTTTCCAAATTATTTGAACCTATTATTGGTGGCTAAATATCTGATTAAGTTTGAGTAGTCGATTATTTCCTATAGTTGTTTTCTTGTAAATTCAAAGAAAAATATGGTGCTTAAAATTTTAATTCTTATAAATAAATGAATAGTTATAGATTTTAAAAATTAAATTTAGCTATATTTTATTTGCCACCGAATCCCATGTTTTTGACAGATTGATGTCCAAATTGATTTCTTTTCTCTCAATGTAATATGATCGTGGTGGCTTAAAAACGTACGGTGATTTTTATATCAACCATGGCCGACATGACAATGATGATAGAAATTGAATTATTGGGTTTTTGTTAGGTGCATTGGTCCAGGATGTCAGGCTTATCGATGTTTTCACACTGATTAAAATTTTCATTTTGATTGCAAATTCAATTTTCTACATTGAGATTAATATTTTAATAATTTGATTGTTACCATGACTTGGAATTGACGATTCCAATATTGATTCTCGTAATATAAAAAATTGCAATTTATATCACTAAGATAAAAGATTTTTATCTCACGTTAGAAAATAAGTGTGAATTAAAGAAATTTAAAATATGTATTGTATATCTAAGAGTTAGGTCCTTTTGGATATATACTACTGTCAGTTTCTTTAAGGCGTTATATTCTCTCCTCGTGTGTGTGTTAAAAATACTTATTATTCTCAAGAGAAAAAAATTATAGGTAATATTATTTAAATGAACTCGGTTCAATGTTTTGAAAATCAAACAATTCAGCCTCGTTTGAGTTTGATGGGAACGAGTAAATTATGTTCAAAACCCCACATTGTGAATGCATTTAGGATTTAGCAATCTATTTGATTAGCGGATAATAAGTATACCAGTAACATTTTTTTTTTTTTTTTTTGAGAAAGATATACCAGTAACATTAAATAAAAGAAAGGCTGATATTCTTTTACAACACTTCTTTAATTAATGACCGTTTTAATCCATTGGTCAAAATCCAAAAATAAATAAAATCCATTAGTCAAATTCACAATCTTATTTTAATTTAAATTAATATTATAAAGGTGATTGATTTTATTTGCTTGTTCTAATTTTTAAAAAAATAATTCGATAGCTACAATAGGAATGAGAATTCGAACACCAATTTTATGGTTTTATTATAAATGTTCTGTTCCAAAGTTCTTTTAGAATCAATATCTTCTTATTCCTTTTATTTAAGTTGCACACGATGATGCGTCAATAAAATTTTATTTCACCAAATAAATAATAATAATTGTATTAAGGGTAAACTATATATTTGGTCCCTACTCTATACACTATATTTCAATTTGACCACTAACTTTTCAATTGTGTCAATTTAGTCTCTAACCTTTCAGTACCGTATTAATTTGGTCTCTGTCATTATCTTTTAGATGAAAATTGATGATGTGTCTAATAGCTAAAAGAAAAAATTTGCTTACGTTGATGTGACACTGAACTTAAAATTTTATTTTGGTCGTTTGTCATGTTAGCAATTTTCATCTAAGATATAACAGTAATGACTAAATTGACACGAAATTGAAAGGTGATGGACCAAATCGATACAATTGAAAGGTTAGGGACTAAATTGAAATATGGTGTAAAGGTTAGAGACCAAATATGTATTTTACCCTTATATTAAATACATAGCATGATTAGCATCTTAATGACATGAAATTCATGAAATACTAAATCTTCATCGTAAAATAAATCCTCTTCATTTGCTTTCTATGTCACCTTTTTCCTTCTAGAGAGATGGAGAGAGAATTGATACATGATTAAAAGAACTAACCAAACCTCACAAACAAAAGCAGCACACTTAAAAGGGAGGCATTTCGTTTCGAGGAAATGTGGCTAAGTGATAGTGGATGTAGTGACACGGTTTTGAGAGCCTGGCAGATTCAACAAGAGGGCACACCAATGTTTAAAGTAGCACAGAAGTTGAAGAAGTGTAAGAAAATGTTGAAGTCCTGGAGTAAAGAACATTTTGGCAATGTTAAAAATCAGATTGCCAAGAAGAAGGAGTCCTTATGGAAGGCAGAGGAAGCCGCGGCCAGGGGTGGATGTTATGAAGTAGTGATACAGCTTCGTCGAGAGCTAAATATTCTGCTTGACAAGGAGAGCAAGATGTGGAGACAACGATCTCGTATCCAATGGGTGGCTCAAGGAGACAAAAACACAAAATATTTTCACGGGGTGGCCACTCAAAGAAAACGGAGAAATTTTATAAAGGGAGTAAGAGATTTGGATGGGCAATGGCAGACCAAAGATGAGGTGCTCTCTATTGTTTTTGTGGACTTCTACACTAAGCTCTTCTCCTCTTCAGGGGTTACAAACATTGACCGTGTATTGGAAGGAGTCCAGAAGGTGGTGACGGATGACATGAATGCTGAGCTACAAAAACCGTACAGTAGGGAAGAAGTGGATGTGGCTATTAAACAAATGGCACCCTCTAAGGCTCCGGGGCCGGATGGGATGTCCCCTCTCTTCTACCAGTCTTTCTGGCAGCACATTGGTGAAGAAGTTATGGAAGCTGTCCTTTCATGCTTGAATTCGGGTAAAATTCTCAAGTCTATAAACCACACTTTCATTACTTTGATTCCTAAGGTTAGCAATCCTGAGAATGTTACTGAATATAGGCCCATAAGCTTATGTAATGTCCTTTATAAAATTCTCAGTAAAGTTATTACTAACAGACTTAAGCCCATTCTTAATTATATAGTGTCAAAAGCTCAAAGTGCTTTTACTGCAGATAGACTTATAACAGATAACATCTTGATTGCTTTCGAGTCTTTGCACTATATGAAAACTCAATGCTCAGGAAAAGAGGGTTATATGGCACTGAAATTGGATATGAGCAAGGCTTACGATAGGGTGGAGTGGCTTTTCTTGGAAAAAATCCTTCTAAGGATGGGCTTTCAGGTTTCATGGGTGGCTATGATTATGGAATGTGTGTCAACTGTTACCTATTCAATCCTAATCAATGGTGAACCAAAAGGATTTATAAAACCATCAAGGGGGTTGAGGCAAGGTGATTCACTATCTCCTTTTCTTTTCCTATTTTGTGCGGAAGGTCTTAATGCACTCCTTAACAAGGCAACGGATGATGGGGAGATTAAGGGGCTAGCTTTGTGCCGTAGAGGCCCAAAAATTACTCACCTTTTCTTCGCAGACGATTGCCTCCTTTTCTGCAGATCCAAGACAGTTGAGTGTGCCAAAATTCAACAACTTCTGGAGTGGTATGAGGTAGCTTCGGGTCAGCAAGTGAACAAGGATAAAACCACCCTCTTTTTTAGCAAAAACACATCGGCGGAAGTGCAAGAAGAAATCAAGGTTTTGTTGGGAGTTCCAGCCATCAAACACTATGAGAAGTATCTGGGTTTACCTTCCTTTGTTGGAAGACAGAAAAAAGTGTGCTTCAATCAGATCAAGGAGCGAATTTGGTCCAAAATGCAAGGGTGGAAGGAGAGGCTACTCTCCCAGGCTGGCAAGGAAGTCATGATAAAAGCAGTTATCCAATCTATCCCCACTTATTCCATGAGTGTGTTCCGCCTACCGATTGGGCTATTAAAAGATATTGAGGCCATGATCCGTAAATTTTGGTGGGGCAACCAAGGCAATACAAAGAAGATGCAATGGGTTAAATGGTCCACCTTATGCTCCCCAAAGTCTCTTGGTGGGATGGGTTTTCATGATCTTAGAGATTTTAACGATGCTCTCTTAGGGAAACAGGTGTGGAGGATGTATCATGAGAAGGATACCTTGCTCTATAAGGTTTTCCAACCTAAGTATTTTCCCAATGGAAGCATATTTGATGCAGAGATCACTCCTCGCTGCTCTTTTGCCTGGAAGAGCATTTTACAGGCTAGAGCAGTGATTTGCAAGGGGGCTAGGTGGCGGATAGGTAATGGCAATACAATTAACATTTGGGGTCATAGGTGGATTGATGATATGGGTGGTGGACTTATAGTTTCGCCTCAGAGAGATCTCTCCTTGAAGTTAGTACATGATCTGTTCATCCCTGGTACACGGCTCTGGAATGAAGAACTAATAGACAGAAACTTTATCCCCTCGGAGGCAAACTGTATCAAGAGCATCCCGGTGAGCTTTCGTGCTTTAGAAGATCTGCTAATATGGCCTCTAACTCCAGATGGTTCCTATACAGTAAGGAGTGCTTATAGGATGCTAGCCACGGCCTCTCATGTTGCACTGCCTGGTACTTCCAATCCGGACGTTTCTAAGCAGTTATGGAGTGGTATTTGGAAGTTGCAGGTGCCAAATAAGGTTAGGCACTTCATGTGGCGGGCTTCCGGTGAGTCTTTACCTACCCGGTCTAACCTGAAGTATAGGCATGTGCTTTTAGATGATACTTGTAATCTATGTGAGGACCACCCTGAGGACGCCATGCATTGTCTATGGATGTGTGACCACGTCAAATGCATATGGCTATCTGACCCCAGAACTAGACGCTTCAATAGTTTCTGTGATCTGGTCTCTTTTGTTCTGTCAGAGGCGACATCGAGTACAGCTGCCTTATTTGCCATGGTTGCGTGGTGCATATGGGTCAGACGTAATAAGATTAGGGAGGGCCAGCAGGTTTGGGATGTTGGAGATACAATTCAGAGGGCTCGGGACCTGCTGCAGGAATTCCGAGACGTCCACTTTCAACAGGTCCGGTCTGTTATCATACAGGAAGCGACGAAGTGGCAGCCACCTCCGCCGGGTCTGTACAAAATCAATTTTGACGGTGCGGTGTTCGCCAATTTGGGTTGGGCTGGCCTGGGTGTTGTTATCAGGGACTCCGACGGAAAAATACTTGCTGCTCTCAGTCAGAAAATCCACCTTCCAAGGTCAGTGGACATGATAGAAGCCTTGGCTGCAAGACGTGCTCTCACTTTTGCCCAAGAGATCAGTATTTTTAGAGCTGAAGTGGAAGGCGACTCCTTAAAAGTTGTCTCGGCAATTAATAATTCTGAACTGAATAGGTCCCATTTGGGGCATATTATCCTAGATATTCAAAGTGCTTGTCAGTGTATGCATTTTTGTCGTTTTATTCATGTGCGTAGGGGGGGCAACAGATTAGCCCATGCCCTAGCTAAGAGAGCAGTTCTAGCTGCGGATACCGATGTGTGGTTAGAAGAGCTACCACCTGATTTGGATGATGTACTCCAAACAGATTTTTCTTAATAATATTGACTTACCTGTTTCTCAAAAAAAAAAAGGGAGGCGGGGGACCCTCATAAGTACTTGTGAGAGAGATTAATATAGAGAAAATTCTGACATAAATTATCAATGGTTCGTTTGTTTTAACTTTCATATATTTGAAACCACATTTATTTATCTAAATAAGTTTTGAGTCATTTTTCATTTTTTTTTTTCTGCTCTTGAGAATGAGGTGTTTCTAAGTGGTAAATAACAAATAAATTAATAAATGAAAGAGAGGTGAAAACTCGATAGTTCAGAGATAAGAATTTAAATATTGGACGTCTCTATTAAAAACATCAAAATGTGCCAATTAAAAGCTCTAATAATTAGGTTCTCTATAATTATAGTCAGTATTAGGGTGTTCACCAAACCGCACAAACCGCAAAAACTGCACCAAAACCGCTTGCAAAATAGCATAACCACACCGCACCGCACCGCAAGTAATATTGCACTGCACCGCATTGCATGGTGCAGTGCGGTTTGCGGTTTTATAATAAGAAAACCACACAAACCGCACCGCACCACACCCTCTCTATATATTAATATATTTAATTATTTTTAATATTAAATATATTATTAATAGTTTAATAACCCTAGTTTTCAAAAAAAAAAGTTTGATAACCCTAGCAAGTGTTGATTAAGAAAGCCAGCCCAAAATAAAGAAAAACTAGTTCAATAGTTTAAAACTTGGACCAAAATAAAGGGAAAAATTAGTTTTGAGCTGGGTAGAAAAAGCCCAAAATTTGAAATATATACAAATTTCAAATCATTCAAACTGCATCTTATACACCGCACCGCATATGTGACTGCAAAAATGAGGTGCAGTGTGGTTATGATTTTGGTTAAACTTTAAACCGCACCGCACCGCACCACACCACACCGCACCGCACATGTGACTGCAAAAATAAGGTGCGGTGCAGTTATGGTTTTAGCTAAACCGCAGCGCAAAGTGCGGTGCTAAAAATGACCTAACACCACACCGCGAACACCCCTAGTTAGTATGGTACTCCACACTATTAATTACAGGACCCACTTTTTTTTTGTTTTATAAACTAAATGCAGGTCACTTTTTTTTTTTTTTTTTTTTGAGAAACTAAATGCAGGTCACTTGATATGGTATGATTAACATTTTATATGACTACTAACTTATATATATATTTTTTAAATATTAAATGACTTGTATTTATTAGTATGGGCTATAGAGCATGAAGTGTACTTCCAATTTACCTAATAATTTTCAATGTTCATCACTAGTCAAATATTTAACTAGCTAAAACATTAATCTTTTTATATATATATATATATAAATAAATATATATATATAATTCCTTAAGCAATAAATTTTAATATACAATAATTTTCACAACTAATGAGGTGTTAGATTAGTAAATAATGAAAGTGATGTCAATCATGGTCCTAAGTTAAATTAGTTGTTGAGATGGTATTTAAATTTTACCTATTAATTTTTTTATGTTACTTATGTTGTATTTTTTTTTCTTATTAAATGACTTGCATTGGTTGATATGGACGGTGAGATTCTTTAAAAAAAAAAAAATTGATGTGGACTGTGGAGTACCATGTGGTCCATATCACTTTAATCCTTAATCATCAATGGAGTTGGATCTTAACTCTTAACTAGTTATCTAGATTCTAGATACAAGTTAGATTTGATAACTTTTTTAACTACAGTTGACTTGACAAATAAGCAACAATAGAAAATTAGAAATATGTGAAATTTAATATGCGTAAGAGTATCTCCCGCGGAATCATCAAATTTTTGTACTGTTTGGAGAATTAACAGTGACTTTTACCTTTATCTACCCACTTTTTCAAATACACTTTCCAACAGACTCTCTATCTCATTCTCTATCTCATTTAAATATTATTTCTTCATTCATTATTTATTTATTTTTAACAACTACACATCTTCCAACATTTTTTTATTCAACACCTAATTATTATAATAGTAAAAAAGAATTTGAAGAATGAACAGTAGCTCATCAGACTTGATGAGCTACTATTCATTAGCCAAAAAAAATTTCATGTATAAAGAGGCCATTGGAGCAGCATTTTGTGGTTATACTCTCTAAAATAGAGAGTATTTTGTGTTTGTTGATGCTATTGGAGATGCTCTAAGCGTGACCTCCCATCCATTCAATCACTATTCAGTATTCATTACTCCATCCAAAAAAAGAAAAAAAAAAGTGGAATTTAACTTGACAAATTTACTTCTTACATAAAAATTTATATATAAATATATATATATATATATATATATGTTTTACATGGATTGAGATCTTCTAGAGTTTCTAGGGTACTCTACCATGTAGAGTTCTTTTAATCTTAACATTTCACTTATAATAAAAGGTCTAGATTTTGTCATATCATTAATCCACTAACAAATCTACAAAAATAATGATTTTAAAAAATAACTACTCATAAATGATAGTTATTACCTTAAATGCAAATAGTGACTATGACATTGCAGCATTAAATGCAAAAGAAATTTGCTTATTTAGAAAATTGATTATTATGCACATAGACCATGAAGCATATATATATATATATATATGATATATGAATGGCAGAGACACCTGGGTTTCATTCCAATTTTTTTAGTCTTCTATTAATTTTATTAAAATTAAGCATATACATGTTTTTTTTTTTTTTTTTTCAAGTACATGATTGGCACTTAGGATCATAAAATATGATTTTTTTATGTCCCATTTCAATCAAACCTATGTTTTGAAATTAACAACCAAAACGATTTGTGGAACAAATTGAAAAATGAAGAGGGGAAGGAGAAGATGACTTCACATTTTCTTAAAGACCTTTTTTTTTTTTGAGAAACTAAAATGGGGGCCTTTATGGTTGTATTATACCACCGGGAATTGAATGCCCACCAACAAGGGCATGCTGGCAGCGGGAATCGAACCTGGGTTGGTTAGGCAGAGCGAACGAACTTTACCAGCTGAGCCAAGCCCTCGTTGGCTTAGAGACCTGATTTAGGTAAAAGAGGTAAGGCAATAATTATCATTTATGAGTAGTTATTTTTTAAACCATTATTTTAGGGGATTTGTTAGTGGATTAATGACATGGAAAAATCTGGACCTTCTATTATAAATGAATAGTTAAGATTAATAGCACTCTATGTGGTAGAGTACCCTAAGAACTCTAGAAAATCTCAATCTGTTTTACATAGATTTTACAAATATATGCAGCATAGATAGTAAACTATTTTTTTTAAAAAAATTTATAAAAAATAAAAAATGATTAATTTTTTGACAATTTTTATAAAAAAAATTTAAAAAATATTATTAAAATATACTCTAAAAACATCCATTAACCGAACCGTATTTATATTATATTCATTGCTCCATTTTCAAAACCAGCTCATTTTATTTCATTGGTTTTGATTTTTCTAGTCTTTTCGGTAGTTTTAAAATGTCAAGCTTGAAAAGTCACCATCATCATTCGAAATATACAAAAGCCGACAAGACACTACACCAAATGTCACCCAGAAACGAGAGAAATACGCGTTTTACTTTGACGACGGCGCTTTCTTTCATGAATCTCTCTACTAGACTAAACATTTTCATTCTCTCTTTCTTGTATTGCCTTTTGGGTTTGGATTGTACTGCTTCTTCTTTTTTCTAACCCCAGTTCCACACAAACTTTCCAGTTTCCGCAACTCTAGCCACAGGCCAAAATAAGGTCATGTTCCATGGGCCTTTCTTCTTTTGAACCCACCATTTATTTCATCAACTCTTCAATTCTTTACTGTATGAGTCTTTTTTGTTGCAGACCCCAATGAAAATTTCACTCTTTTCATGGCTTTTCTTCATACCCATATGCTCAATTTTCCTCAGTTTTTGTATCTTTGTAGTGTCTGGCCAATGTCTTGAGGGTCAGAAATCCCTGTTGCTCCAATTCAAGAAAAGTCTCAAATACAACAGTAATTCTTCCACAAAACTGGTGCGCTGGGATGAAAGGGTCGATTGCTGTTTGTGGGATGGTGTAAACTGCAGCGGGGGACGCGTTATTGGTCTCAACCTGTTCAATGAATCCATCACGGGTGGACTTCAAAATTCAAGCCTTTTCCGTCTCCGGTATCTTCAGACCCTGAATTTGGCTTATAACAAGTTGAATTCTTCACAGATTCCATCTCGGTTTGATGAGTTGACGAATTTGAGTTACTTGAATTTGTCAAATGCTGGCTTTGCTGGGCAGATTCCAATTGCGATTTCAAATCTCACAAGGTTGGTTACTCTCGATTTGTCTACGCTTTCTTTCCTGAGTGTTTCTATGCTGAAACTTGGGGACCCAAATTTAGCTAAGCTAGTTCATAGTCTTTCGGAGATTAAGGAACTTTATCTTGATGGTGTAAATATATCAGCATCAGGGAATGAGTGGTGTCAGGCTTTATCATCTTCATTGCCAAATCTGAGTGTGTTGAGCATGTCAAACTGTTGTCTTTTAGGACCTCTTCATTCTTCCTTAAAGAAGCTTCAGTCTCTCTCAGTCATTCTTCTCGATAATAACAATTTTTCTGCTTCGGTTCCAGAATTTTTTTCTGATTTCAGAAATTTGACATCCTTGCGCCTCAGTTCTTGTAAATTGAATGGAAAGTTTCCAGATAAGATCTTCCAGGTCCCAACACTTAAGACACTTGACCTATCAAGTAATGAACAACTGAGCGGTACTTTGCTAGAATTTCATCCAAATAATTCTCTTCGGTC
>JARYZH020003503.1:0-10730 GCA_030021035.2 Notholithocarpus densiflorus | reverse complement strand
TATAAAATATTTTTATTTAAATTTTATTTTTCTTGCTTGTTAAGATGAAAAATTATTAATTAAGTTTTTGTATTCAACTTCTTTTAGAATATTCTTTTTAATTGATAATAAGTGCAATTATTTCATTATTATCTTCTAACTTTATTTTATAAATTTATTGTTCATTTGTAAGATTTTTAACTGAATTTTTAGTTATATTTTTTTTATTGCTAGTGACAAATTAAATCTAGAGATCTGTTTTGAGATTTGGTTTTAAAAAAATTTAAAATTTTTTATACCAAATTCACATATTTATTTAATAAAATCAAATAGAATAAATACTTTTCAAAAAATAAAGATTAAATAGTGCCTAATTGGACCAAGAAACAACGAATTATGTAGCTAGTGTTAGACTTTTCTTTATATTTTAAAATAAGAATTTATGAATTAAAAAAATAAAAAAGAACAAAACGATAAATCTAGAGGAGTCTTTACTTTTTATCAAACATTTGCCTCAGAAATCCGGAGAACCTCTACTATGTTCTTTAAAAAAGAAAAAAATATTGTCTTCTTTTTCCCATTCTTTTCCAAATAACCTATAGAAAGTAAACTAAGAAAACTATGTCACAAAAAGGTAGAAAAAAATTTATAAAAGGAGAGGCTTTGTTTTACCTCTTCAAGGGACTGTCGATTGCCGAGGGAGCTGCTTGTAACTACCATTTTAGGTAGAGACGGAAGATCTAGCGGCAATTTTTAATTATCTGGGAGAATATTTCAACCTCTTCAGATTACAATGCAATGAAAAAGAATTACTAGTAATTCTTTTTGAGCAAGAAACAATCGACCTTGAGCTCAATGAACATAATTACAAGGATTTGATCAGATTATATATAGTACTCAGACGTGATAGTTGAAATATCATGCAATTTGGGCCTTATATAAAGCCTTGCGCTTTGACAATTAGTCAATTAATGTAATTTTTTTTGGGAAGGTCAAGAATATTCCTAGCATGCAAAGAATTAAATTGAAACCACTAGACAATCAGATTTCCTTTGTCTTGATTTTCTTGTGATCTTACATGCGGTCTGCTATGCTTTATTGATTTATTCGAAAAATAATATGATTTTCAAGCTCTATACTTATGGACTCCATTATCTATTGCTAAGAGTAAGAGCATTCACATCAGCTTGTGCAAAATTTTTTGTTTATTTTAATATAAGAACATACTTGTTTTATTTTACATACTCACTTTTCAAAACACCCTACATTAGATTATCTATTTTACACTTCATTTCTTTTTTCATTTCTTTTTTTTGAAAAAGTTTTAATCTATAGCGTCCGCTTCTTATGATAACTCTTTATCATTAGATCAATACACCAATCGGTTTTTTGTGTAGGCGGGAATTGAATCTCATATCTCTTATTCAACTATCAGAGATTTTACCAGTCGAGCTAACTGGAACCCACTTACACTACATTTCATTATAATATAATTTTTTTTTAAAATTTTTTCTCTTTCTTCACACATAGCAATCACCATCCACTCTCTTTTGTTGTCCTCGAGATACATAAAGAAATAATAAAAAACTAAATGCAAAATGAATTGTATTAATGCAAAATGAATTGTATTATTGCAAAATGAATTGAATAAAATGTGATATTTTTTCTATTATACAAGCACTAATGCAAGTACTATAATACTGCAAAATAAAATTTGATATAAAGCTCCATTACAAGAAACTTTTGTTTTTGTTATTTTAGCAAGGCAACTTCGTGATCACATATAACAACAATTTTGTTAAAATTGTTTTTAATTCCTATCATATTGAAAAATAACTATATATCAAGTATTATAGCCATGAACGAGATTCTAGAAAACTCAACTAATAAAAAATTGTTGTCATCAAATAAGAGATTTGATACACAAAAAATTAATTGGCATCTTAATTTAATAATAAAGAATAATTACCATGAATTGAAATTCTTTCTTATTTATTTTTTAAAAAAATTATAGCCACAAAAGGCACTAGAGATGTCATAAAAATCTAAACTAAGAATAGGTTGAAATCACCAACTTTGGAGTCTATCAAAATTGATCTAATTAATTCATGACATGACTTTTATAACATAATTTGCCAGTGCATCACATGGATTAGTGATTTATTAACCAAATAAATATGATGAGAAGTAAGAACTACACTTTGAGGAAAGCTTTGAGGAAATACTGCGGGGAAAACCAAAAAAGAAGAAGTAAGAACTACACTTTTTCTAAGAACTACACTTTTTCTGGGACCCACCACATATAGACTTTCCTGATATGGCATGAGAATTGGAAAAGTATGTCCATAATATTTTTGCAACAAATTCTAAGTGATAAGTTGTTATAGGTGGGCAAAAAAATAATTTAAGTAGTAGATTTAAATTAGAATCAATAACAACTTATCACCTATGATTTATTGTGAAAATATTGCGAAAATGTTATGAACGTAGAACTCCTAAAAATGTAAATTACAAAACCTAGAGAAATTATACAATACTCATGGTGGACCACGTCATTTGTCCACTATTCCACTAAAAGAATCCATATTGTTTAAAATGGCTGAGTCATTAATCAGTTTTTGTTTAAAAAAATTTTCTGACTCAGCAATTTTAAACAGGTGGGAGTCTTTTAGTGGAATGGTGAACTACGTTACTTGTCCACCATTAGTACCTTATAATTTCTCCAAAACCTGAGAGGAGTTGAACCCGGATGGGGCATCATTCATGGATCCGAAAGCTTAGGCTGGAAGATGATACCTGAAAAGTTAAATTTTTTTTTTTTTTTTTTTTTTTCCCTCCTACCATTGTTTTCTTAAAGTCATAGTTTTTTCTCTCACAAAAACTCTTATCTGCATAAGCCATCCGAAATAAACTCTCTTTCTCACTTTCTCACTATAAAATATCACATTTCAAATCTCATACAAATCCGCTTGTTTTTTGGGTTTTAATCTTAATAGTTACCAGGCATCTCTCTCTCTCTCTCTTATTGGTTGTTTAGAAAATGAAGTGAGAAAAAGAAAATATGAACTAGGAACTGATTTTTGTTTCTGTTTTTTCTCTATGAAATGAAACCAAATCAAACTGAACTCAGCAATACTGTTTTAGCAGAATTTTTTTTTCCTGTTTGTCTGTGTCAGAAAAGAGTACTGGGTTTTCGTTAAAATTTTTAGTTAGTTCTATCAAAGTTAATCACTTTATGTGCCAATTATATGTGGGTTATGAGTATGAGTTATTTAATCAAATGGGGTGTTTCATTTTTTTTTGTAATTTTGAGGATTTCATTGTACCTAAAAAAATTAAGCATGGGTGGCTTTTATTTTGGATGATTTTGGGTCACATCCTGTGACTAGGATTGATTTGAAAATGTTACTGATAATGGCTTGGTATGTTTTTTGGGATAAAGTTTTAAATTTTTGATAATAATATTCATTTCTTTTCTTTTTTGTGATTACAGATTGCTTGCTTGGGATTTTTGAGTTCAGGGTACGTGGTTTTCATTTTTTAAATTTTAGCTAGTTCTATTAAAGTTGATCACTTTATATGGCAATTGTATGCAGGTTAATGAGTTTGATTTATTTGATCAAATGGGGTATTTTATTTTGTTGTAATTTTGAGTTTTCATTGTACTTAAGAAGATTAAGGCATTGATTACTTCCACTTTTGGATGATTCTGAGTCACATTATGTGACTAAGATTGGTTTGAAAATGTTGCTGAAAAGGTTGGTATGTTATTGGGGATAAAGTTTAAAATTTCATTGATGGTATTTTCCCTCCCTGAAATTGAGTCCATTTTTTTAGGCTTTTGCTACCGGAATAAGCATTAAGTTACGTTTTTATATTAAGGTATATTTTATACTCTTTTTTTTTATGCGAATTTTTATATTTTTTTGGTATCATTTTGTTATTTATCGTTGGAGCATTTTTTGTTAAGGTAGAAGTGGAAATGTGGAATTAATTTATGATTGTGTATGAAATTTGTGAGGACTTTCTTAGTGACTTCTCCACTATAGAGTTATGTACATTTTTTGTAGGTACCCTTTGTTTGCCTTTTATTTTGGTTTTTCTTGGGTTTGAAAGGTGGTTTGGTCTGGTAACAGACACATTGTTAATTGGCTTATAGTATGCATCTTAGAGTTTGATTGACTTCGTATTTTGGATGATGTATGTCACATTGTTGGGCTCTTCTACTTTAATGTGGAGATAATACTAAAGGTGTGTTTGGATGACATGATTTGGGTATTTGGATTTGGATTTAGGTGATTAAAATCCAAATAATTTATTTGGAAAGTTCAAAAAAGGTCCAGGATTTTGATTTGACAAATCCACCAAGGATTTTAAACCTTTAAAATGCTTGGATTTGAAATAACTGATAAAATCAATGGATTTGAAATCCCTTGATTTTAAATTTATCAATTTAAAATCCAAATCGAAGTTCCTAAACGTAACCTAAAAAAATCAAGTGATCTGCTGGACCTTTAGTGTAAACCAAGCAACATTGGGCATGAAATTTTAGATGGAGTGGTTTCGAAAAGTGACACATTTAGTGTAAATAAGACAGAGATTAGTCAATTTCAAAATATTGAATACTGTGATATTCAACAAAAGATTGCCGAAAATATGGACCTAGTAAAGCCTCAACGCCATGTGAGTTTTCTGCAAGGAGGATGGACAGTTGAGCACATGCACTTGGTGAGGAGAGTAGGGATAACCATCGATCTGAGCTGGAGGAGTTAGACATGGGCCAGAATAGGCATTGTTGGGCTTCTGCAAAGAGTCAATGGGCCTTCTGCAAAGTTTTCCAGATTTTGCTTAGAGGATCTAAAAGAGTTTTTAAGTTATAAAGATTTTGCTGGGACGCTGGGTACACATCCACATATTGAGGATTTAGCTATATAAAAGGTGGTTGGAGTTTGGGCTTGGGGACATTTGTGTTAAGATATTCCAAATTAGGGGTGGCTCACTCACTCTATATATGGGCTGGCTCACTAAGTTTATGTTCACTTTAGTCTTTATCCCTTTCATATTTCTCATTCTTTGGGCTAAAAAATCATAACTTCCTTTCAAATTTTTTTTTTTTCCTTTTTAAACCAACTTCCTTCAAATTTCTAAACGAAGGGGTTTGGCACTTGAACCAAATTTCAAACAATAAATTTGGTGACACAAATTTTTACAATTGTTGATGTGAATTTTTTTAAGATTACTGCATAAATAAAAGTAGTGTTAATGATGAATTCATTTGAAAATGATATTATTTAAATTATAACTTTTCAGCTTAATAAGTTGTGAAAATTTTTTCTCTTGTATTGCTCAATTTCATATGTGCTCTTGAATTAATTTGGAAAAAAATGGTATGACTGACCCTATAACTTGTGTACAGGATGAACATTAGTAAAACTTAAAAAAAAAAATCATTAATAGCATTTAAATACTACAAAAATAAATAAATAAAGGAACAACAGTGCCAAAAACTTTTTTTTCCCGGGACACTCAACAAAATTGATAAGTTTTCTGCTTTATGGCCTGAAAAAAAAAAGGGAAAATTAATGGCTTTGGGAAATGATTCTTGCTGCAAAGGTTACCATCGGTGATGAAGAAACAGAGGTGCCAGAGGAGGAGGAAGTTGGAGGAGGAGGAACAAGCTGCTGTGTGTTTGATGGTACTGTCCTGTGGTTCTGTTTTTGCCTAAAGGAGGAAACACAACAAAATGTTGATAAGATAAAGAAGACCCTAACCACTTGCCAATAACCCCAACCAACAAGTATACCTTTTAATATTGTCCTTTTAGCTTACTTTTTTCTTCTTCTTCTTTTTCTTTGATTAAATGAAAGTAAATGGAAAACCCCTTGTGAATGTAAAAGAAAGAAGGTAATAGTCAAGGAAATTGAGAGATAATTGATAGAATGACATTCCCGTTGGTGACATATCTTAGTAATATTGTACATATACTTGGAAGTAATGATATATAGTTTTTTTTTTTTTTGGTTGTTTGTTATGCGCCATTTTTTCTGGTTCATGATATGATGTTTGTAGAAATTGTAGGATGACTTTATAATGGGAAGCTCTCTGCAGGAATTGTCAAAAAAATGCGCTCAAAGATTGAATTGTATATTATGCTTTTTAGGTTAAAAGAAATAAGGACACTATAAGCAACAGAAAATTTTTCTACATTTTTCACAAATTTGTCTAGGTTTTTATTAACAGGTGCATTGGAGATTTGCCTGTCCGATAAGGATTAAGGAGAAATTTAATGTACCTCGCCGCATTAGAAAGCAACAAAAAAGTAAAATAAACAAATACTTCTTTAATTGATATATTATAACAAAAAAAATTTAACCTTACCACTGGCTTCTAGAACTTTTAATTATTAACATGCTGTTATGATTCTTTTTTCATTTTAATATTGGTCTATTATTAATGTTATTTTTATTATGTACTACTAATTACATTGAAAAATGTTTTTTTCCTGTATATATTGAGCCCAAAAATAGAATAATGATGGCTGAAAATTTTAAGATTATGGGTTCAATTCAGGCTTCTTAAGGGGGTGTTTGGTAGAGTAGTTTGAGAATTGTTGTTTGAAGTTTTTTGAAATACGTGTGGGTGAAAAAGTGTGTGAAAAAGTGTGTAATGTTGTTTAAAATGTGAAAATGTGAGTTTGAATTCACTCACCAAACAGGCCCTTAGTGTCTTATAGTTGTAGCAAAGCGGTCTTAAGTCAATACTGTAGGGCACGATGTCCAAGGGGCAAGTATATGGCGCAAGATGTGACGTAAGTCTTATTTGATTAAAAAAAAAAAAAAATTAGAACTCAAACCTCTTGAATCTAATAAATTTGGAACCAATCTAATCTATTTAACTCTAAATTCTAAACAATCTATGGCGATGCTATATAACAACAAATTCCTTTGTTTTAGTAATATATGCTCATTCCTATGGCGATGCTGTATATATTTTATTTAATGGTTGAGATTGAAAATTGCTTTTTCAACTTTCAATCTTAGCTATTGATTACAATTGCATCATGTGCAATACCCTAAGTATTACACCTGATCTGAATCCATAAATGTCACTCCAAAGTATTTGGATTGGTGGTATAGTGAATGACTAAAGTTTTCCACATTTTCCTTAGTCTAATAGAGTTATTACTTATAAGGTGTAGCCCATTCCTAGCTAGAAATCCAGAGCCCAAGCTTCTGGATATTGAACTTTCAGGCCTAGTTTAGGCTTGGCTGGGAGGGGTACTCAACCACACACTGAGCATATCACTATACAAAGGATGATAGGAGTTTGGGCCTGTGGACTTTTGGGGTGTTAAGATATTACAAATTAAGGGTGACCACTTTAATATTTGGGCTAGCTCACCAAGTTTTCAGTCCACTTTACCCCTTCCATATAAGACTCAATAGCCATGCAAGCCCAACAATCATAACTTCATTTATTTTTTCTTTAAACCAACTTCAAAATTCCATAAATTGAGACACATGTCAATGGTTGTATAGAGGTTGTTATCACACTGTTGATAATCTTTTGGCATTGCTTCTGCAAGTGACTGAAAACTTATAGCACAAAGGTTCTCATCCCTTGCAACTAGCATAAGATAGCCATCTATAAATCTTCCAATAGTAAATATTTTTGGTGCGGGTTTGCTTGAAAGAAAATAAACATAAGATTCAACCACCCTTATAACAATGCCCACAACATAACCACTTTCACTGTCTCCATAATTCTTAACCAAGAGATCTGGAAGATGACACTACTCCAACATGGAATCAATTCTTTCTGGCATAGGTGTAGAGAAAATTGGAAAAAACTAAAATTTCTGCCACAAGGAGCACACTAAACAAGCATTTAGTTGTAACTCTTTGTAATTGTGGGTTTAGATGTTTGGGAGCCAAATTGTGAAGCCCAAAAGTGATTTAGGAAAGCCATTTTGCAATCTAACAAGCTCTTCATGATCCTACAAACTGTGATTTCATTCCTTTACTTTTAATAGTTTGAATGACTTCATTAAATTGATTTGTTCAAAGAAATGAAACATCTTCAAACCACCAAATATCAAGTTCGTCTTCAAGTTTTGAGTTCACAGCATTATTCGCTAGAAAATTCAAGTCCTGTACATAATCATCACCAAAACTATGGTTTTCTGGATTTATGCAGGCATTCTAGGCAATTGCTTTTGAACATCCTTTCACAAGTTGTAACTTTGTAAAACTTAAGAAGCTATGCAGGCATTCTAGGCAATTGCTTTTGAGCATCCTTTCACAAGTTGTAACTCTGTAAAAATTAAGAAGCTAAGAAATGCCTCAATTTTGGACATTAGAATCACTTGTTCAAGATCATCACTCATTTCCAAGGAATGATTACCACAAAATAATGGAGCAGCATTGGTGTTAAATCAACCTTCCATCCATAACAAAATTTGACTACTGATTCAGAAGTTTGGGTCCGCCTGGAAGATTGCCTAGTTAAATATGGGGCTAGTCACTAGTGTCTTTTTTGCCAGCTTAGGGTAATGACGCAACTAGTGAGGTTTCATTGAATATCTTAATGATTAGCTTATAAGTATTCATAGCCAACCCAAAATTAATTGGGATTAAGGCTTAGTTGAGTTGATTTAAATATGAAGTAAGGGCAATTAAGATGTAATAGTTAAGGTTTTTTAAATTTTAGTTTGAGATGCAAACAATATAATATGGTTTTCAATGCAACAACAAAGGAGAATGAATTCAGTCATCTGCCTTTTCTTTTCTTTGACTAAATATAGGACACCATATGGAAGGAAACTATCTACATGAGTCAATATTTTTAATGAAGATTCTAAGGGCTTAAAGTCAATTATACATTTTTCACACAAAGAAAGATTGATTCTTCATCCTTTATTAAGAACAAAGTAATTGAGTGCACCTTGTGCAAATAGTAATAAATGAGACTCTTTGCCACAAAAAGATCCTGTGTAACTATAAACACAGGTATATCATTGACATTCCATATAAATGTATGCATAGAGAGTAGGATATCTTGAAAGTGGGAAGTGGGGGAGGGGGGGAGAGGGTTTTTTTTACCAGTCCTAGTTTCTTCTTTCCAGAGCTTCAGCAACCAAGTTGACATTTGTTGGAAAAATGACACATTTGTTATGCTTCCCACCAGATATTGACCCACATGAAATTTACTCTATCAAGAATTTTCCTTGCCACTGTAAGCATATCTTTTCCTTGGATGTCAAACTATGACATTCTTTGTCTGAAGCTTCACTTGTTGTATATTTCTTGTTGCTCAAACAAACTTGCACATACATATATAAACAAATTGGTAGGATTTATTCTTGGCGAAAAGCACCTTTTAGTTTCTACATTTTCAGGCTATTCCCATTTTAGTCCCTACATTTTGTTTTTACAGCTTTTAGTCCCTATCTTGAAAAACGCTTCTCGTTTTGGTCCCTGCCGTTATATCAGAAACGGAGAAAGCTGACGTGGCTAACGGCAGGAATAAATAATACTAAATTAATGTCCATGTGGCCTAAATTAATAATAAAAAATGTTTTTTGGCATTAAAAAATGCCACATCAGCATTTAAATTAAAAAAAATTAATTTATTAATTTTAACTAAATAAAAAAAAATTAAAAACAGAATTAAAAACTAAAAATCATATGAATTGAGATTTAAGTGTGTCTTGAACAAGAACAACAAGAACACAAACCCAGATCCAAGAACTCAAACTCAGAAATTTAAAAAAAAAAAAAAAAAAAAACCCAAAAACAGTACTAACTATTGAGTTTTTGGGGCTTCCCAATCTTGTTCCCCCAGTAACCTTTCCTCATAGGGATCATAGCCAACTTAGCCAAAATGATAGCACCACGAATGGCGGTGGCGACTTCCTTGCTGCACTTGACGCCAAGTCCAATGTGGCCGTTAGCGTCACCGACGACGACGAAGGCCTTGAAACGGGTACGCTGACCGGCACGGGTTTGCTTTTGAACGGGCATGATTTTCATGACCTCGTCTTTGAGGCCGGGGCAGAGCTCGTCGATGATTTGGTACTCCTTGATTGGGAGGGAATGGAGGTAGATCTGCTCCAAAGACTTAATCTTGTTGGATTTGACGAGACGTTTGAGCTTCGTGACTGGGACCCACTTCTCCTCCTCTTCCTCGCGACGGGCCCTGCGCCTTCCACTGCGTCCCCTGTCTCCCCTGGGATGTCCTCCGCCGAAGCCTCTGTCGAAGCCACCGCGTTCTGCTCCACCATGCTCAACCATGATTTCTTTTGGAAATGAGAGAGAGTAGAGCAGTGATGAAGGAAGGAGAAACCCTAGCAGAGGATTTAAAATTGGTCCAAAATGTTTTTGGGTTTTGTTTTTTGTTTTGTTTTTTTGTTTTTTTTTTAAAATTTCTGGGTTTGTGTTCTTGGATCTGGATTTGTGTTTTTGTTGTTCTTGTTCAAGATGCACTTAGATCTCAATTCATATATTTTTAGTTTTTAATTCTGTTTTTAATTTTTTTTGTTTAGTTAAAATTAATAAATTAATTTTTTTAATTTAGATGCTGACGTGGCATTTTTTAATGCCAAAAAACATTTTTTATTATTAATTTAGGCCATGTGGACATTAATTTAGTATTATTTATTCTTGCCGTTTGCCACGTCAACTTTCTTTGTTTCTGATGTAACGACAGGGACCAAAACGAGAAGCGTTTTTCAAGATAGGGACTAAAAGCGG
>JARYZH020003502.1:0-10757 GCA_030021035.2 Notholithocarpus densiflorus | reverse complement strand
TTCCGAGCTCGTAGACTGGCTGCAAGTGGCCTCAACTTCACAGGCCCTACCGTAATGCTGATAATGCATGCGAACATCCTAAACGAGATATCCTTAAACACGCCATGAGGCGGTATGCACTGGCCGATCCCGTTATCACTTGAGCGGGCTAAAAATTCAAGGACGGGCTTCTTGAGGTAACATCATGAGAAACGACTACCTCTGTCAGATTCAGCTCATTCAGTTCTGCGACTTTTCTGGGTCTTCTCCTACCATTTTCTTCACTCAAAACGCTTGGAAAACACCGTTTTTCATCATTTTTTGCGTAGATCTTCATTAGATTGTCAGATTCAGTAGGACTTGCTTATGGATGTTCTTGGTGCTCACTCCTATGACACTTTGGTTGAGCTTGAAAGGGAGGCCTACCATGAGAGGAAGCTTAAGAGGTGGTGGGGCTCTTTTTCTTGTGGTGATCGAGCACTCATCCGACAGCTTCTTGGAGATGCCACTGCTCTTCTTCACACCACACTAGATTGGCATTTATTGGGGGTCATCACTTCTTGTTGGGACCCTGCTTTGAGATGCGTCACCATTGGAGACGTTGACTTGGTGCCTACTCTAGAGGAGTATGATCGTTTCCTCTCTCTTTCTACTCCTATAAGCATTGTTTTCATTCCACTAGTGCGGACACGCTACCGCAAGAGGCTTACTGACCTGATAAGCTTCAAGAGGCCCATTATGGAGGCACTAACTTGGTATGGCAGCGGGATAGGAAGGAGCATGTCCTTTGAGTTCTTGCATGATTAGTTACATTTATCGGAGTGTTCGGTTTGCTACCGAGACGACTTTGTGGATTTGGAGGAGTGGTGGGCATCCTATCGGCGTTAGGCCTTCCTAGTGGCCTTCTTTGGTGCGGTGCTATTCCCTTCACCATTAGGAGCTGTCAGTTTTGCTGTTCTCCCTCTAGTGAGTGCCCTACCTCATGGTACCTCTTTCATTCCTGCTTTACTTTCCGAGACCATTAGGTAATTGTCCTTGTGTCCGGTGACTAGTAGGGGTAGGCTAGGCTGCTGTGTTCACATGTTACAGTTATGGTACTGTAGCCATTTGAGTGTCATTGCTAGGGATCAGCCTATGGGCTTTGTGGGTAGGAATAGAATCCGGGCTACCGTAGCTCTCGATCTTCCTTTTTTCTAGGGATACTGATGGTTAGCTGAGATACTTGTGTAGCCTGAGTCCTCCTGACTGGACCTAGAGGGTCAAGTGGGGTATCACTAGCTGGCAGGGGCAGAACCATTATGTTGATTTACTCGGCATTCCCTTGGTAGGCATCTAGGGGTGCACGAGATATTTCCCAGCCATGGCCATGCAACAGTTTGGGGATATCCAGCATATCCCTCGGCTTAGTGATCTTTCTGATATCACTTGCGAGTATGGGCACGAGGACATTGATGTAGCGGTGATAGGGCACGCCTCTGAGTTTTGGGAGGCATGCAAGTCGAGCATCGACTTTCCCCTCTATTCTAGAGATGACCAGGAGTGGTTTTCTACTGAGTTTAGAGTGTTTCAAGATACTAGGGATCTCGTCTTTGTGCTTGACTTATCATTGCCAGTTTCGGCCGATTTGCCATTTCTGGCTGATATTTAGAGAGATTATACTCTAGAGTTTGAGATCAGGGTTGAGAGGGCCCTTGTGAATCTGAGGGAGTGCTTGAGGGAGGTTGTTAGGGATAGAGACTGCTATAGAGATTTGGTTGACACACTCATGGAGGATATTGAGGAGATGAGCAGTGCACATGAGAGTGAGCTTGCCACTCTTAGGGTAAAGCTCAATCGGAGGGGGTTAGCCCCTTCTGGCATAGAGGCAGAATGTGTTCAGCTGAGATCCCGGGTTACAGGTTTGGAGGACGAGCTTGCGTCTCTTACTCGGAGATTTTTCGCTCTAGATCACACTTGGGATGAGGAGAGAGTTGCATTCGAGGCTGATAGGGCCGAGGCTTACAGTAGGGCTGATGGCTTAGCATTGGAGCTAATGCGGGCAAGATCCTACATTCACTCCACTCTGAGCATGGAGCATGGGCGAGAGGGCGATAAGTAGCACTAGCGTTCTTTAAGCTGAATGGCATGACATCATACACATAGGTTCCCCAATGAGTGGTGAATGTTGCTTGGCTTTATCCTTCTCAGCCATCTTGATCTGGTTATAGCCTGAGAATTCGTCCATAAAGGAGAAGAACCTATTTGTAGCTGTATTATCAACCAAGGTATCGATATGTGGTAATGGAAAATTGTCCTTGGGGCTGGCCTAGTTCAAATCCCTGTAATCAATGCACATGTGTACCTTCCCATCTTTTTTAGGCACGGGACAATGTTGGTGACCCAATCTGAGTAGGCTACTGTAGTAAGGAAACCGACTTTCAACTACTTTTCTACTTCTTCTTTGATCTTCAAATTGATCTCAAATTTCATCCTTCGAAGGGCTTACCGCACTAGAGGGCACTCAGGTTTGACTAGAATTCTGTGCACGACAATCTCAGTATCTAACCCTGGCATATCTTGGTAAGGCCAAGCGAAGATTTCTTTGAATTCCTTGAGTAGCGCTATGAGCTCATGTTTCAAGTCCTTAGGAAAGTTTACCCCAATCTCGATGGGTTTTTCATTCTCGCCTTCGTCAGCAAGGTTAACCATTCCTGTCTCTTCTATGTTGGGCTTGGACCCTTAGAGCTTCCAAAATATCACGAGGCAGACTCGGAATTTCCTCTAACCTTTCAATATCATGTTCCAACTCTACTATCTCATTCATGTCATCAATATCCTTGTTATGGCAACAGGACGATCTACCCACTTGGGAATTAGAATAGATCCTATAGAACGGAACATATACAAGGAAACATAAGACAATTTGCACACACATATTCATAGGAAAGCAAATAAAGAGATAAATGCAAAGATTTCTTGAATAATATGCTGGATAATTTCATTAACGAGTTATATATAGGGGGATAACAAAGTTCATGCCTGATAATGATAAAAAGAGAAACATTTTTTTTTCTTGGAAAATAAACTGGGGAAATGCAAATGAGAAAATGCAGGAAATAGGAAATAAACATGCAAAACAAACTAGATATGCTATTCCAACTCTTTCGGGCAATTGGAGGACCCAACCACATGATAATGGAATACTCCTTACTCAGCTGGTGCAACCACAAAGTAGGGCTTAGCAGTCCAATGGCCTACTGTCTCGGCACACAGGGCCTAATGGTAGCAGTCAGATCATCCCCTGGGGATATGATGGCATTCACGGAGAATTCTTTTAGACACAAGTGGTTGAGACAAGCTAGATTTGATTCCTCCTCACATGATTCCTACGCTGTTTTTGATCTGATGACCTCAACCGGAGCCAAAAAAGTGACCCAGATGTAGGGAATAGACATCCCTTGGCCAATGCACATCCTTTTCTTTCCTCTGGAAGCCTGAAAAAGTTCTTCTTCAGAGGGGTCGTAGCCTAGACCGAAACCTCCTTTGTTGTCCGGGAGTTCAATCAAAGAAGCCTTCCCATGTCCTACAGCACCGAGGCCTTGGCCTAACTGATAACCAAATTTGAGCATCTCCTTGGCGGCCATTAGAGTGGCAAAGGGCCATGTTGACTTGAGTTCCGAAGCTTTGGAAATCATGGAGACCAGCTCGAAATTGTGAAAAGTTGCCTCTGGAAAGGCATTAGCACCAATATTTTTAGATTTAAAAAAAAATAGATATAATTTTTTTGTTCTTATCTTCTTCTCATATTATTTCTAAATTGATAAAAATCTTAATTTGATTACAATCCAAGTTCTTCATCTTATCCTTTTATTATTAATTTATTTTTTACTATTTTTTTCACTTAAATTATATTACAACACGTCATATAAAAATAGCAACGTTATTTCACTTATTTGTTCATATGTTTTAGATTTTAAAAAAATAGGTATAATATTTTCTTTTCTATCTTCTTCTCCTATAATCTATTAAGTTTTACATATTATTGTTTTCCCTTAATTTTTAATATCAACTTCTTTTTCTTTTTTTATTTTTCCTCTTCACTTTATGAATTATCTACAATTTTTTAATACTTGATTTTCATCAACAATTTTAAGTGTTAATTTATCTACTTTTAAAATCTTCAATAGACACGTGACTAAGTTTTAAAAAATACTTTATCAAAAAAATATTTTTTAAAATAAATATAAATTTTCTATTTCAACTTAAACTATGATTATTTTTTCTGTATATAAAAAAATTTAAAAAAATTTAAAATTCTATTTCAACTAAAACTATGATTATTGTTGTCGTATATATTTGCTGCATTAGAGTTAGCCAAATGAGCAAAAGAAATTGATATGGATTTAATTTGGATAAAGGAGACTCCTACATTTGTTCAACAATTAATTTCTCCTGTTTTATGGTTCCAGGCAAATAAAACTTCTACCATTTAACTTGAAAAAGTCCTACTTATATTTCTTCGGAAAACACATTAGCTCCATCAGTTTTGGTAGCTTCTTTCACTTTCTTTTTTTATTCTTTTTATTGAGAATATTTATCACATTAAATTTCTATAAGTTATATGTTCTATCTCTTCTTTTGATAAACAAATTAAATGTTCTACCTTTAATCATGTTATGATATTCAGTTTAATTAAAATTATTTTTATGTTATATGTAAAGTTGTAATTTACAACTATGTTTTTGTTGGCTTTAATTCCGTGCCAAATTTGATTGTAATTATGTTCAATCTTGTGTTCCCTGTCTTTCATGTGGGTTTTATTTGTAAGGGTTGTGTGTGAGAGAGAGAGAGAGTGTGAAGACTCAAGGAAATTAAAGACTGAAGTGTTTTCACGGGTAGCTCGCGAGTAAGCTTCCCGCGAAGTGATGCATGTGCCCTGCACATGACTGGAATGCGAAGAGTTAGGACAGGATGGAGACAGCTGGTTTTTGCGAGTGTCTCGTAGGTAAGGCCTTCTCGCGAGATACCCACGAAACATTCTGTTTTGCCAGATTGTCATTTTTGATACACACTATCTATACTCACACTATATATACTCCCATTACCCACATATGTTGAGGAGTGCTTCTGAGAGAAAACCCTAGCCACAAACCTTGAGAGTTAGAGATTGTTATACCCACAATTCTCTACACAATTACTTGTGAATTTTCCTCAACTCTTACCTCTCCATTTCCATACACTTGAGAGGTTGATAGCCCAAACACTTACCACACCCTTTCAGAGTGTCAAGTGAGGTTTTGGTGTTGTTGGGAAGCATTGGAAGAAGCCAGGCTTTGGCGGATGCAATCGGGCGTATTGCGGGATCCGGAGAGCTAGACAAGAGATTGTTTAATCTAATTAATTAACTAAGTTGTTACTTAGGATTATTATTCAGATTTAGGTTAATTAAATAAAAACAAGCATATCACTAAGTGCGGAAAAGTAAAGAAGACAAGCAATATGATGACCCAGGAAAACCAATGAAACCGTCTAGTTTCAAGGTAAAAAACCTGGAGAGGATTTAACCTAAATAATCCTCAAGGCAACAAATTCACTATATAGAATGAAAGTTTTACAATAGATTTTTCTCTAAATCAAAAGCTACCTCTTATAGTACTTACTCACATGATCACATGCAGCTCCAAATCCACAGATTCTTCTATTTGAATTTGTTGCACACAAACACTCCCGTTTGTGACTTTGAGATCCCACTCAAAGCTTTAGACTATCAACAATAGTTAATCTTATATGCAGCGATTTAACTCCACCGGTTCTTGTGTTTGGATCTTCTTTTCGGCAGATGTTTGTTGAGTTAAAAGGTTACAGAATTTCTCAAATCTCACAGGAGTAACTTACAAGACTTCCCAAGACTTCTGAAACATGAATTAGGGTTTTCCTTTTATACCTAACAGTGTTAGACTCAATCTCTAAATGTTTCAAGGGCTTTTGGGCCTGATTTAATATCTGCAGAAAATGATTTTCAATTGGTCGAACCATTTTCTTTATCGGTCGAGCCTTGCAATTTTTGAATTCTTCTTTCTATAGCTTGTCTGTTCTTGAATCTTGACTTGAATCAACTTGAGCAATATCTAACATTGTTCTAAGACATAAATATCCTAAACTAGATATGTTTTTGTACTCGGTTTGCCAACATACATAAACTTAGTTCCTAAACATTTAATGCTAAATATTTAGAACCTAACACACTTTTTTCTTATTTGGTAAGTTTTGATAAAAATAAATAATTCTTAATTTGTAGTAAATGATAGAAAGTTCAATAAAGATGCAATTTATATTTTGTATCAAAGCAAAACTACACTGTTTTATGAGGCTTAACAATGATATAGATAGAAGAATTACATTGAAAACATATTTAACATTAACACTGAAATTATAGGGACAAAAATGAAATAATTTCAGGGACAAAAATGAACATAAGACAAAGTTAGAGAAAGTAAGTTGTGATTTTGCCCATATAATATTATATATGTTTATATGTATACGTCATAAAAATATTTGTATATTTAAAATTAGATTGTGCTAGTTTGTAAATAAGTTTTTTTTTTTTTTTTGGTAATTTATTGGCAAATACGATAGTCTATTTCATATTAAAAATTATATATAATTTTTAATAATGCAAGGTTAGTTGATCTAATTTCTATAAATTTATAAAAGGAAATTAAAATTAGTCTATCACTCTATCTAATTAACTCAAATAATATAATTCTAACTATATTTTAATTATTTATTATTATCTATTTGTGAAAGCAAAAAAAAAAAAAAAAAAAAAAAAAAATAGTATTGGCATATTTATATATGAAACAACAAAGGTAATAGTGCAAATAGTCCATGATGGTAACACTCAAACATTAAACTAGATTCAAATTACACAATTACTCTTTGTAAATTAACTTGCTTAATTGAGAGAGGCAATGAAACAAAGCATAATATAGATCCACACCCACACAAATGTTACAAACGGTTTCTGACACTTATTTTGATGTGAGCACCAGCAGTAGCAACTCCTGATATTAGTACCAAATATAAAAGAAAACCATCAGTCTTGATGCACTAAATATATAGTTTTTTTTTTTTTTTTTTTTTTTTTTTTTCACTTTATGAATAATAGTCTACAAATTTTTCATTTTTTTTAATACACGATTTTATTCAAAAAAAAAAAAAAAAAAAAATTCATGTCCGGCAAAAGAGATATTTTTGGATAGACTCAAGCCCAGTAATTAAGAGGTTTTTTTGGATAAATCCAAGAGAACTTAAAAAAGAAAATAGTTATACGTTAAAGAAAGAATAAACCTTTTTAGCTAAGTTTCAAAAGATATAAAAATCTATTTCAACTAAAATTCTATTTTAACTAAAACCAAAAGTTTTGTTATTCGGTAAGTATATATATACACCCTTAAGTTCATAATATAAGCAAATCTAAGTTTCAAATCTTAGATTTGTTCCAAGCTCTGTTTCTTTTCTTTTCTTTTTATCCATTTTGTTCATCATTTGATTTATTGAGATTCATAAAAAAAAGGTTTTATGAAACCAAACCTGTGGAGCATAAAATGCCAGGTATTTTTTTTCTCCCAATTTTTTGGCAGGTTTAACTTATTTGTCAAAAACATTGTTGAGACCCACTTGGCATGACAATAAATTCTTAGAATTACAAACATTGATAGGATTGTAGAGTGTGAAAGATATAAAGTGTTCATAATATAAGGTGAGGAATTATGTAGATAACTTTTGATTAAACATGAAATTTTGTTAGATTAGCAAAGAGGTTGACATAAACTAAGAACTATAATTTCTAAGTGGATAAAAATCTTAATTTTATTAAAGTTGAATTACACTTGCTGTGCTTAATTTAATTCTAATATAGTTACTTCACGTGGTGCTAAAAAGAAGGATGGATTTTGATGAATACTAAACCCAGCAGTAGTTGCTTCACGTGGAAGAAAGAAGGATAAAGTTCTATTCAATTAATATTAAATACATGTTATAAAAAACTGATTTGCATCTTTCTTAGATGCAGATCTGAATTTTTCTCAAATCAAAAATTGATTTACATCTTCATTAGATACATATCTAATTTTTTCTAAAATCAAAAATTGATTTGCATCTTTCTTAGATGTAGATTTGAATTTTTCTCAATCAAAAACTGGTTTGTATCTTCCTTAGATACAAATCTGAATTTTTCTTATTTAAAAAAATTGATCTACGTTTTCTTTAGATGTAGATCTGATTTTTTAGCATAGCAAATTTTGAAATAAAAAAGGGATCATGAATAGTTGTGTTTGTTTTGTTTAGTGCATGTAGCATAGATTTATTTCATGAATATAGTCCTCTTCTCAAAAAATCTTTTTCTTGTTTTTCTTTACACATATAAAAACAGATCTGATTTTTTTTTCAATATACAAATTTGAATTTTTTTTTTTTTAATCATAAGACAGATATAATTTTTCTTTCACCAAAAAACCAATTTTTTTTTTTAGTTCTAAAAAACAAATCTGATATGTTTTAAAGCCAAAAGACTTTGATTTATTTAATAAACACAAATCTGAATTTTTCTCTCCAAAAACTATTTTTTCTACACATAAAAAACAGATCTCATTTTTCTAAACCAAAATCAATTTTTATCACAACACATATCTGAATTTTTAAAAGAGGAGGATGTATTCATAAATAAGCTTATGTGATTTAGTTTTGTTCATGTGTGCAACATATCATTCATGTCATGCATAAAGGGGTACATTGGTCACAAGAGTCTAGAAGTCTAGAACACCTTCCCATTCCGTAACCTAGCCTCCGAATTTAGTGTTCTTGGATAGGTAGACCTAGGCTTTATCTTTGTTTTTTTATTTTGGGTAGATTGTAACTAGGACAAAAATCCATGTAATTATTTGGTAGTTTGTAACTAGGACCCAATGCCATGTAATACTCAATTTATCAAACATGTATTCTTTTTTATTCAATCAATGAGAATGGAACAATTCAGTCATGTATTTTGTATTTAGTTTTTTTTTTTCTTTTTTCTTTTTTGTATAAAAAAAAAAAAGTGGTGACTCCACACCACTTACCCAAAAAGAGAGGTGCCCTTAAAAGCACCCGAATCTCTTTTTTGAGAGGCACTTTTGCGATCTCTCACAATGGCGACTCCACTGGGGATGTCGAGGGCTAAGCTTCGTATTAGACTTAAGTGACCAAATATGTACCCTAATTTTGCATGGTCTTGCATGATATTGTTGTTTGTTTGTTTATTCATGTTTGTTGAGATGTTGTATGATACTTTGTTGTATGATATTTTGTTGTATGTATTGTTTGTTAAAAGCTTTCCCCAACTGTCATAGTGTGTGCCATTAAAACAACAAATAAGTATGCACCCCTTTCAACAACATGTGGTGGTAGTAACCATGGATCACCGGTCTTCATTAGATTCGGGTACCCAATGGCGAACTCACCAACTCATAGCCTAAAGTCACTAGATCATTTCTTGTTGACTGTAAAGGACAAACCATGTCGTTTGGACCAATGCAATGTTCATTACATTACAAGTTGGGAGGTGTAACATCCTAGCTATGGGAAACAACGAAACAACAAACCCACCCTACAATGTAATGACTTAGAACCTACCTTTAGGCCGGTCCATGTTAAAATTGCATTGCACGTTGTGTGTGTTTGTTTAGTTGATTGATTGATGTGGATGGGGTCCTAGCTTTGATTAACCCGACCAAGCCTGTCATTAGGGGAGAATTTTGTTAAGATCCAAAGAAAGGCTGCAAAGAGAACCTAAGGCCGACACTCAAGCTACCAGCTCCAATTCCAAGCCCATCACTCCCGTTACGATACTGAAGCCTGTAAGCATAGAAAATACTCCGCTGCTGCAACATCACAATCCCATATTCGACCTACAAGACACTTCAAACCCCAATCAAATCACCCAACATCCACAAATGGAGGGAGACACTTCAAACCCCAATCAAATTACCAAGCACCTACAAATGGGGGGAGATACTTCGAGCCCCAATCAAACAACCCAATACCTACAAATGGGGGGAGACACTTCGAACCCCGATCAAATGGCTTAACATCCACAAATGGGGGAAGAAACTTCAAACCCCAAGATATCGACCTGAACGACCCAATAAAAATTGCCCACATCACAAGGGTAAGACACTTCAAACCCCCACATTTGGAGACTGACAAGCCTACATATATGGAGATTGATGATGAAGGCATGGATTATATGGATGAAGACCCCCCGGTACTGATGTTGAGGGAAAAAGGAAATCGCTGGGAGCCACCTGCCATCATTGAAGCCACTACTAAGTTGAAGAACTAGGCATGGAAGGGAGCCACCCACCCCATGGAGGACTCCGTGAAGAAGATCAAGACCATCAAGTCAGTCACTCTTGCCAAGAAGATCAAGACCATCGAGCCAGTCACTCCCGCCAAGAACATTGTTTCTGTCCCTATTGAGTCTATTTCTACTAGTATTTCTTTTCCTGTTAAGTCTGTTTGTGATAGTATTCCAGTTGAGTCTGATTTAGTTAAGTCTATTAAGTCTACTAAGAACTCTTTTCCTTATAATATGATTTTTTATTCTGTTTATTTGTTGGCTTTGAATGTTTTTATTTTTGAAATTGGTAAAGAAACTCTTAATAATAAGGAATTAAAACAAGGACACCTAAAACCCATAAAAGAAGAAACCCAACCCATTAACCTGGGGACTAATGATGAACCTAAAATGGTACAAGTGG
>JARYZH020003501.1:0-10758 GCA_030021035.2 Notholithocarpus densiflorus | reverse complement strand
AATCCATATAAAACCTGATGATATGGAGATTGTTCATGTTTATGAGCTTCGAATTTAGTGGCACAAGACTTTCCACTTATATGTGGTTGATTTAAATTGTTGTTGTAGGGGCATGGTTTGCAGCCTAAGCCCAAGGTATATGGGATCTTGGCGTGGTGAGCCCAATACAATAAATTTGTAGAGAGTGGGTCAAAGAACTAGGCCCTAATGAGTTGGACAACGACTAGTGCTGAATTGAATGACAATCAAACACAAATAAGAGATGATATCAACGGACTTTCAGTCCGAGGAGGTCACACTTGTGTATATTGATCACAAATGGATACAAAAACAGTTTGGATAGCTACAATGTTCTCTCTCTTTCTATTTTTCCGATCTCTTTCTCATGGAGGGTTCCTTACATTATATAACTCCCTTTGGATCGTTTTGACTCTACACTTGTTGATCATCTGAGCCCTCACTTGAGTACCTGTCTCATCAGACACCTTCCCTGGTTTTCTGTGAGTTGCGGTAGCCAAGGCGGCACTGTTCAGAGGTCTTCTCCACATAAATGCGGCTAGAGGAGTAGTTGTAATGCATTTAATGCGGTGGTAGCAGCTTTCCCTCAAATACTTATGGGTTCCCTTCTTTCTCGTATGTTTATGAGGCACGTCTCTATCATTGGAGCTCCTTGGAGGGTCACCCTAATTGTTGGGATATATACTTGAGCTGCATCCGCCATGTCCAAGGAGGGATTCCTCCTCGGATCATCTTCCATTCGTTCCTTACTCATGAGACCTTTAAACTGGAACCCTTATTACTATTTTCTCCTCCTCGGATCATTCAACGTCCTCGGACAAAGCCCAAGGCCCATTATATCATTCTGGGCCTTTATCCCTGCAATAGCCCCTCAAAATTCCGGTTTTTCCCTCTCATCCAAGGAGAAAAAGTGGGGTTTTGATTTTTAAGAGATAAGACCATCTAGTTCCTTGATTTGCACGTGCGGGGGTGCCGTTTTGCGCGCCTCATAACTGTTACTAACGTTCCGAAGCCCGCGAAGCGTCATTAATTGCTCAAGGAAGCGTCTTGTCCCCCGCATCTAAATGGTGACACGCAAATCCAACAGTTGATAAATTTCCTAGAATTTTGAGCGGGAGTATTCCCACTCATTTCCTCCCTCTATATAAAGTCTTGAGAGAAGTCATTTCCCCTTTTCTCTACGAAACTTCAAGTTCTCCAGCGATCTCAAGCACTTTAACTCTCAAAGCTCCCTACACTCCTAAGTCTTCCTAATTCGTTTCCTTCAGAAAATTTCCAAGAGACTTTTACAAAGGTTTATGGTTAACACACTCTCTTTTGTAAGTATCTCTCTCTTTAAATTTTCTGTTTCTCCTCGGCTAACCTCCTCGGCCCTCTTCCTTCTTTAGAAAACTTCCTTTGTGCCATCTACGTCTGTTTGGATGGGTAGGTTTAAGCACTTAGTGGATTCACCGGCCGATATGGAAGGTTTTAGGGCTAAATACCACATCCTGCAGGAAGTAGCCCTGAAATACTGTGCCCCAAACCAAGTCCTTACCAATAGAGAAGCAGGTGAAGTCGTCATTCCTATGATCGCTTTCATAGAGGGAGGGATGACGCTTCCCATGGGTAGGATAACTAGGGATTACCTGATTAACCATAGACTGACCCCCCATCAGTGTGTTCCTAACCTATTTAGGGTCCTGGGTTGCGTAGACGCTCTTAACGAGCAGATGGGCTTGGGGCTCACGTGGCACGATGTATGCAAGATATTTACATACAAGAATTGTTTGATAATTAATATTTAGTATGAGTTACTTCTATCGCTCTTCAGTTAAATTGTATTCTCTTGATATTTTTCCCTTCAGCTTTTATTTTTTAATTTTATTGTCCTCATGCAACGAGTACCATGTACTCTTTTCTAATATATTTGCTTATTAGCATTTGTATATTAGAGGAAGCTTTCAACAAATATTCTTAATTCTTCTAGCATTTTGCTCTATGGATGCGCCACAATTTAATTATGTTATTTAATTTTGTTAAACTATCCCGTGCATCGTACGAGTTAGCGACTAGTTTACATAAAGAGCGAGTCATATTATTGGTACTAGCCGCGAACTTGGGCATTGCACGTGATAATTATTTTTATGGTGGTTTTATTAGAAAAAAAATTTACAATTTAAACTAATTTAATAATGAGTAATGTATTTTGTAATAATATTTTTATTTATTATGGAAACAATCATAAATGTAATGTAGGAACAATCATAAATCATAAATATAACTTTTGTCATACCAAAATGAAAATAATACGATTTTCCTCAGAAATTCAAAAGGCAAGTTAACGAAAATATTCATTTTTTAATAAAAGTTCTTTATAACATTTTGTGAATCATTAAAAAGAATATAAAATTTGGAAATTATTCTTTTAGTTTTAAACAAACTTTCTCAAACCTTATTTTTTCTGCCTACAATCCAAAACACCAAAAAACATAACTAAAAAATTTAATAAAACTTAACAATGATTAATTGAACCAATTAGGAAAACAATTTGTTGTTGATAATCTATTAAGGTTATTTTCTTTGCAGAAATTGTAATTTCGTCCACCCAAAACATAATATCAAATAAACAAGTATTAGCAAAATCTAAGAATTAAATTTCTATATATGCATTGTTATAAAATAATAATAATAATTAAAATAAAATTGCAAAAGCTAAAATTTGTCACCCATCCGATTATTTTCGTTTGGCTAACTTTTGCTTTTCTCTAAATAAATGGCATTATAGAGTACTTCTAATACAGTTATTAAGATTTCTTTGTCCACCACGAAGGATTAAAAAAAACCAAAAATTAATAAAGGCTCATAGTTTAACATCTAAATAGATCAATATAAAAAATTATACTTTGTAATAGAATAAATACCAAATTATCCAAATCATGCTATGTAATGAAATAATATTATATTTTTCTATACTATATTTAATTCTTTATAACGCAATAGGATAACATTTAACAATCAAAGAGAACAAAAAAAAAAAAAAAAAAAAAACAACAACAACAACAATTTAAAAAACAAAACTAAATCACATTAACTCAAAGTAGAGCTTTAAAGAATAAAAAAAAATTATCAACCTAAAGCAGAGATGCAAGAAAAATAAAAAAAAATCCGCCAAAAAATTGAGAGAGAGAGAGAGAGAGAGAGAGAAAGAGAGAACCTTTTTTGTGAGGGAAAACTGTGCATAGAATGGAAGAGATAGTTACAAATTTATAGTAAGAGATTGTGAATAAGAAGAGACAAAAGTAAAGGAAGATGAAGGAAAAGAAGAAGAATGATGTTAGTGTAGAGGGTAGTGGGGAGATGAAAAGGTAAGGGAGGAAAAAAGGTTAGGGAAATGTAAATATAAATAAATAAATAAATAAATGTTAAAAACAATTACAGGGAAATTGGAAAGAAAAAAGATAATGACATGGACGCTGATGTGGCTCAATTGTAGCGTAGCAACAATAAATGCTACGCTTTAACTTTTAGATATATATAGATTTCCAACAATTTCCAACAAGGGTGCCTCTAGGTCGCTGCCAATGAGCATTACCTTGAAGCCTACATTTTAACAAGGCTGGTGAAGACCAAGTTTTGTAAGGAGAGTTCGATGCTCAATGACTCTTGGAGGCAATAAACTCATAATTTAACAAATTTTTGTGTTCAGTAGTGAATGACCGAGACTTATAACTGGGGTTTGCTATATATGCTTGGTGACCTCAGCTGGGAATTTTGGTTCTCAATTGTTGGCCCATAGATTTTACTTTTTTGCTCATTCTCTATTTTATATAGGTTTAATGTGCAAATCATTTAATTTTGGCTTTAGCAACTTGGATGTCTTAAGACTTGCAAATTAATGATGGTACTCAATAATAGATTTTCTCTTTTTCATTTGTGGTGTATATTTTGTTAGCTGTATGTAAAATATATAAGTTAAACACGTGCTTGCCTTTTAGACATTTCTGTAGAGGAATCCTTCATGAACATATTTGATTGTTGACAGTAGGGAAATTTATGGATGAATCATGAATTGCTTAGGAAATGTGGTTTTTCTGGTACTTGAACGTATGAATTCAAAGTTTATATTGGCTTGTAAAATCCATATCACAATTTGAAAACTGTACCTATTGCATTGAATCTTTGTTTGGCAACTATTGGTGAATGCACACGTGTCAGCACAGCACAGCTATAATTAGATCTCACAAGTTCTTGAAGGCGACTGGCATAATCTAGAGCTGATGATTGCCATGACTTGTTAAATTGATAAATAAGGTATCTTTGGGGTACAATATACGTTGCTAATTAAATTGATAAATAAGGTATCTTTGGGGTACAATATACGTTGCTAATGTAATGAGAATTCAGTGAAGCTGTGCCAATATTTTTTTGTGCTGTTCATATGATATGGGGTTTAGCAACATTGTTTATTTCTTAAACAAGAAGTCCAAAAATCTCATTTCAATCTTTGGCACTAAATTTTGGTTTAATTGATAAAATATTTTCTTGTTTAGAGGCCAAAGTTTCATGTAGTCAGCGCGAATTAGCCCGAGTCGGCGCCGAATCGGGAAACGAAAAAAACAAAAACAAAAATCCGAAGCGGCACCGACGCACAGGCAACAGCATCGCCCACCACACCCTGCGTCGGGCTGCGTCGGTGCTTTCCAGGTCCAAACCACAACTCTTAAATTTTACAATGGCCTTGTTATATGGATTTGGACCATATTGGGAGAGGATGAAAATTATATCATGGGTTTGAGGCCCGCCCATTCAACAAGAACCTCCAAACGATCTTTGTCAATCCTATGGCTGGGCCAGACACTCTAAAAAGCCCATCTCGTTTGGTGTGTTGAAAATTGGGCTTTTAATTGCATTTTGGACTCAAGGCATGTGGATTGTGCTGGTGTTTTCTTTGTTGACCCAAATATTTTATGCTTGTTGAAAGATTGGCCATGAACACTTGGTTACATGCACAGTGGTAAAGCCCGGTAATTTTAGGGGCACACCATTTTAGCAATTGTGACTAATTACTTATACACCTATCATTTTTTCTTCACTACCCATAGCTTGTCATGTTAGAGTTGTGGAAAGTTGTAACACAAAAAGTTGTAGTCCTAGATTTTTTATTTTTTACTATAAATTATATAGCTAACCAGCTAAGCTTCAACAATGCTGCAAATTAAAAAAACAACAATTTTCACAACTTTTTTCACATGTTATAGAAGATAAATTATGATCAGTGCAACATCACTTTCACATAAAATCATCATTGACATTACTTTAACTAGACATCAATTAAAACCTCCCAACTCAATTATTATGAAAAAAAGAAAATTTGTGAAATTTGCTATGTGGTGGACTTGTTGAAAGCACAATAGTTATAACTTTAGATCTAGCTCACTTTTGTTGAAGGGCTATAAACGAAATTCTCTGAAGCCTTTAGACATGTGGTCTTAACTCCCAATTAATTATAAGTTTAGTAAGATATGAGTTTATTTTTCAAGCTCATAAATTAGTCAAAAAATTTGACTTCTTTTTTATTGAGCTCCATGTTCATGAGCGTATTTATGAACAAATTTTTTTACTTGAGTTCAACTCGTTTATTAAACAAGTCTAAAATTAAAAGTCAAGCTTAACTCGTTTATAAGCAAACAAACATGAACGAACTTTTTATCAAACTAGTTCGAGCTATTTATGAACAGCTTGGGTTATTTACGGCCCTAGCTACTGGCACAAAAATACCGAAATAGCCCTGTGACCGAAAAGGACCATTATAACCCTAAAAGAATTCAATCCCCACCAAATTTTCCCTCTCATCATCTCATATTCTCAAATGTCAAATGTCAAGACTCAAAAAAAAAAGAAAAAAAAGGAGATTCAAATCCCAGTTCCATTTCTCTTTTCTCTCTCCCCCACATTCAATTTCAAGTTTTCAACCCGATTGATGCTGCTGCCTAGCCTATCGACGAAACAGTCAATCTCCCCACTATCCGGTAGTTTTCTCTCCCATTTCCCTTTCCAAATTTCTCTCTGTGTAAACACTCTAATCTTTCTGAAATGGCTTATTTCCTTTTTCTTCTTTTTTTGTTTTGTAAAACTTTGGACTTTTGGTCATCCACACTGTACAGTTTTAGAAACATTCCAGGTTCTTTTAAAACTTTTCCAAATAAGTAAATCTTAAATGCCAAATGCCTCATCAATTCTTACTTCTTAGTTTAGTGTCTATTTGAATGCTTCTCACAATGTATTTTGTTAACATATTATTTTTTATATTTTGAATATGTAATTTTCTGATTTTAAAAATAATATGTTGTTTTCTTTGGTGCCCATTTGTGTGATTTTCTTTTATTAGATGATTATATGTTTTCTACAAACTAATGTATGAAATTGCTAAACTTTTTCCATGCAGGGCTTGGTTCATACTTTTGATTATATCTGTTTTCTTTTGAAGTTTTGAGAAAATTTTGTAAATATCTGGTTACTGATTTAGCTATCTAAAAAAAAAAAAAAAAATGATATTTTGATAATGGGTGCGAAAACCCATTTGAGTGTGCGAGTGTTCATAGCTGAGGACTACCAGTTTATGATTGTTTATGCAAATTGCAATACTCTTTTTTCATGATTTGGTGTTACTATTGTGATGGTTTTGTCAAGATATGTACTTGATGTGGTTGGGGACAATGATGAAGGAGAAAATAATGACAATGTAATTTTTCAGAAAAGTACTTGATGTGGCTGGGGACAATGAGGAATTTGCTCGTGCATTGCGCATGAGTCAGTTATGTCGTTTGGGACACGATCTTATTGTGAAAGCTTCATTGACTGATTATATGACCAAAATTGTTATGAATGAGCTTGAGCTAAGAAAGTTGTCGTGGGAGCTTGACAAGATGATGTTGGCTATGAATAGTGCAAAAGATATCGGCAAAAAATGTCGTCAAGAAGATCCTGTGTATGATGATGGTTTGCAACCGTGTTTAGTTGGTAATAAATCATTTATAGATCAGACACTTGTGAGAAAGAAGGGGATAGCCAATGCTAGAATAAAAAATCAGCTAAAAAAGAGGAAAAGGAAAGAAGTCAAAGGTGCAACCACTTCTCAAGTTCTACAACCTAGTTCAATGGTGAATGGTAAGTTCAATTCTATTATATGAAAAAAAAAAAATTCTTAGTTTTACCTGTTGATTTTAACCCTTTGATTCTATTCCTTTTTTTTTCCTAGGAGATGCTCAAACATCATTTTTTCCACCTGAGGTGTCTTGTGATTATCCCATGTTGTCTCTACACAATTGAATCAAGTACTTTCTAATTTCTATAGCTTAAAAGTTTAACATGGGCTTTTATTTATTACTTTTTCTAAGATTATGATATTAGTATACAATTATGTAGGACTATGCCACATCAAAGGATGATACAAACTTTTGAGGTATTTTGGACGTTTTTTGCTAAAGCATATTGGACCAACTTTTGGATAGTGTGATGCACAGTTGTTAGGACAACTTGGACAATTGTTTGCACAACTTGTAGCAGCTTTTTGGACAGTTTTTGTATTGGGAAGCTACTTAAACATGTTGGTTTCTATGTTATATGTTACTAGGATTATGAAAATATGTTTAGGGGATCCCCTTTCTCCCTACCTCTTCATTCTTTGTATAGAAGTGCTTGGTAGAATTATTGATGACAAATGCACTAACAATCTCTGGAACCGGTTAAAGCTTCTGCTGGTGGCCTGGCATTCTCCCAACTTTTCTTCGCCAACGACCTCCTTTTGTTTGCAAAGGCTAATTCTCTGAACTGTGAAAGTGTTAGGGATGCAATTGAGGAGTTCTGTATGATCTCGGGTCAGAAAATTAACGCTGCCAAATCTAAAGTGTTTTTCTCTCCCAATATCAGTAGTGAGCAAAAGGCTGATTTTTGCGAGATTCTTGGTTTTAACTTTACTCCCAAGCTGGGTTCTTACCTTGGATTTCCTCTAAGGCATGCTGGGGCATCGAACCAGGACCTTAATTTCATTCTTGACCGTGTTAACCAGAAACTTGCTGGCTGGAAAGCCAACCTATTGTCTTTTGCTTGCCGCAAAGTGCTCATCCAAGCAACTACTTCTGCTATTCCCTCCTATGTGATGCAAACCAATTTTCTTCCTAGTAGAATATTGGATAATTTGGATAGACTCAACAGGAACTTTCTATGGGGATCTAGTGAACCAAAGAGAAGAATGCATTAGGTTGGTTGGGAAAAAATTACCCAACCTTTAGATAAGGGTGGCCTTGGCCTCCAAACAGCCGAAGGAAGAAATCTGGCCTATCTTTCAAAGTTGAATTGGAAGTTCCACGCAAAAAAAGACTCGCTCTGGGCTCGAGTTTTAAGGAAAAAATATATGACCCAAAGAAGAATGTCTTCTAGTAAGGAAAACTCTCTTCCTAGCTCCCAAACTTGGAAGGCAATGAAAAAAGGAATGGATGTTTTTAATAGGGGCACAAGATGGAGTCTTGGCCGAGATAGCATCTTGAAGTTTTGGTATGATTCTTGGACTTCAAATGGCCCTCTCAAGTCTATTATTTACGGCCCCCTTACTAGGGAAGAGGAGGAGATAAAAGTTAAAGATCTTGCTTCACTTGAAGGCTGGGATTGGGGAAAGCTTTCTCTGATTCTTCCTCCAAAAATTTGCCTGGAAATTCAGGTGATGCCTCGTTCTCATTTTGCAAATGAGGAAGATAGAATCATTTGGAACGTAACAGCTAATGGGAATTTTAATCTAAACTCTGCATATATCCTTGCCAATGGGGAAGCTCCTCAGTTTTTTAATGGTAAATGGATATGGAAGCTAAAGGTGCTGCCAAGGATTCAACCCTTTATTTGGATGTGTTTTCATAACAGCATAGCAACCCGGGAAAGGCTAGCTTCTAGAGGGCTGTAAGTGGACACAGTCTGCCCGATATGCAACCTCCATCCAGAGACTATTCTCCACTTGCTGAGGGATTGCCATGTAGCTGCAAATTGTTGGCAAAGCCTCGAAATGGGGGGCCTAAGTGCTGATTTCTATTCTATGGACCTTCGTAGTTGGCTGGAAAACAACTGTAAAACGACTACAACCTCAAACCATCTCCAGATCTCTTGGAATGTCATTTTTGCCGTTGGAATATGGACTCTTTGGAACCATCGTAACAGGGTGGTTTTTAAGAATATGCCTGCTAGTCAAGCCATCCACAAAGATGTAATTCATAGAGCAGTGGAGTATGCCTTTGTTGCTTAGAATACCATAACCAAACAGCCACGGATTGAAAGGAATATTCGATGGGAGAGGCCAAATAGGGGTTGGCATAAACTAAACACAGATGGCTCCTCACAAGGCAACCTTGGCAAGGCTAGTGGAGGCAGCATTCTTCGCAATGAGTCAGGTACCTGGATTAAAGCCTTTACAAGAAAGATTGGGATAACCACAAGCTTTGTTGCGGAGCTTTGGGCTCTTAGAGATGGACTCAACATGTGTTTGAACATGCAGATTAGTGCTCTTGAAATTGATTTGGATGCAAAAGTAGTTGCTGATTTGATGTGTAATGCCGAAACCTTGAAGAATGATAATGCTGCTATTGTGGCTGACTGCAGGCATCTCCTCTCCCAATTTCCTCAAGTCAAAGTGTCCCACTTCTATCACGAAGCTAACCGGTGCGCCGATGCTCTAGCTAGACTAGGTTGCTCCCAAGGTCCTGATTTTATGTACCTCAATTCCCCTCCCCCTTGTATTTTGAATGCTTTTCTTTCGGATTTGTATGGGCTGTCTCAGTTGAGGCTCTGCCCTCTTTCTTTTGTTTCAGGTTCTTTTTAGTTGAATGAAATTCCATGTTTACCAAAAAAAGAAAATATGTTTATAAGTCTTATTTTCCAAATAATTGCTTGGAAATCTCGTTTGTTTGTGTGTTTTTATTATGCTCTGTCAATAACACTAAATGCAGCATCTAAGAGCTTTATCATTTGAAAAAGGGAAGCTCTTTGGTTACCTACGCTATATTAATCTCTCCATGTCAAAGTCAGAAATATAAACTCACTATAAAAGACTTCCTTTATGGTAGCAAATATACAAGACAGGGTGTAGACCAGGCCAGAGAATATGGTGCAAGGCTCACATTTGCTTTTGGAAAAAATAGAAGTGAATGATAATCAAATTGGACATAACTAACTCTAAGTATAGGCTTTTCAAGGCTTCCAATGATCATATCCAACAAAATTATTCTCATTCTTGATACTAGGGGTGCCCAAAGTTCTCAAGTATTTCTGACAAAACAACACATCCTGCCCCTCCAATGATGAGTGAAACAGTTAGCCTTCCTCCTGGAACCAGTTGTGGCAGTTTCATAGATGCGGATGAATTTGAGTACCTTTCTGACCAGGACATTGCTGCAGGGAGAACTCCAAACAGTACCAATACTAACAAAAACATGAAACAGGGAACATCCCAGCCATATAAGGTAAAATTAAAATTTATAATGCATAAATTAAAAAAATAGAACCCAAATTGAAAATTCCCTTTTATTGGCTTTTTATTATTATCATTTTATTATTTTTGCCTTAGTTTTTGGGATGGGTGGCCCCTGGACCATTTGAGTCAACTAAACATACAGAAGCAATTACTCAAAAACATAATATCATGGCTTTTTAAAAAGATTGCTATAGTTTGAAAGGGATAATCATCTTGTAGCTATTTTGCAAGGTGTAAGCCACAGC
>JARYZH020003500.1:0-10763 GCA_030021035.2 Notholithocarpus densiflorus | reverse complement strand
ATATATATATATATAATTATTTTAATATTTCCAAAATTTAGTCTACAAAAATAAGAGTTGCCCCCCCCAAATATTTGAATTAGTCCAATGATGCTTTTGAAAAAAATAATTGGTTTAATAGTTATAGAGATGTAATTTTATTTTTCGCAATTTTATTTTTTATTGTAAAATGTGCTCTTATATTTGTTAAATATTTGGTAAAGTTTGGCATCAAACATGTTTGAATCTATCTTTTTCAACCTGTTATGTAGCGATTAACAAGTCATTGACTCATTAAAAAAAATCTTGTCACTAAAATTACACATGTAATGTGTCTTTAGTTGCCACATATATAATGGGTTAAAGCAAAATAGTTTTAAATATGTTTGGAACCTAACTTATTCCTTCAAGTTTTGAATTAATTATGTTTTTGAGAATTTCATTAGTTGAATTGAAAGATTTTTTATTTACTTTAGTATAAAATTTGATAATTTGTATTTAAAATAAAATTTTTTAAGAATTTCACAATAAAAATGGAAAATTTGAATTTTATTTTATGAAAGATTGCCATCAAACATAATTTTGATTGAAAATAATACTAAGCTTTTTTTTTTTTTTTGGTTGAGTGTGTGTATATATATAACTTATCAAATAAAAAAGTGTGTGTATATATAATAAAAAAGCATGTGTGTATATATAAATATATGTGTGTGTGGGCTTGTCTTGATAGATATATTATTGTGTCGCAACTTGGCCCTCCCAAACAAAAATTCTTGGCTCTGCCCTTGCCCACATTGATAACATATAATGACAAATGATAATGAATTATCTTGTAATAATTTTGAAATATGAAAACTAATAGAATGAAGTTGTAAAACTTAATACATTTGCATTTTTTTGTGTTGACAACTCGATCTATTCAAATTATCTTTTTATTAAATTTTGTTTAATTAAAATTTCTCATCTTACAAAAATTCCTAGAACCACCACTAAATAGAGTGGATGGTGTTAATGATGTGTGAAGATTGATAAACAACTAAAATATCAAGAAATTTTAATATTTTAATAAAATAGACAATATAATAAATAATGGTTATGTAAAATTAAAAAAGAAGAAGAGTTAGTTCTTATCTAAAATAAAAATAAATTTTTGGACAAGCTAATACAAATGTTCTTAGCAATAAATCCATATTTATTCATTTTTAATTAAAATAATAAAATCTAGTAAATACATTATTATACATGCAGGTACCGGTACATCCGCATGAGAAGACAAAAAGAAAGGATTTCATTAACCTCACAATTGATGAATTGAATGAAGCTAGGAAGTGAAGGTGCATGCTGTGGGGATTGGGATCCGGTGCAATTGCATCCGTGCAATTCACCCAAGTCCCTCACATTTTTTTTTTATTACTTTTTTTACTTTTTTATTTATACTTTTTTACTTTTCTTCATTTTTTATATTTAATGATTGAAATTTTTAGTTGCTTTTTACAACTTTAAATCTTAACCATCTATACTAATTGCATAAGGTGCAATACCTTAGGTATTACATCTGATCTCAATCCCATACTATGGAGTCGACTTCATGGTTATTTCAAAGATTCTCTGACAAAATGCTTTAGGCCTGTTTGATACGTGTATTTAAACAATAATTTTCAGTTTTTTTGGAAATATATGTAGATGAAAAAGTGTGTGAAAATATGTGTAATGATGTTTAAAAACTGAAAACGTGTGTATGAACTTGCGTACCAAACGGGGTTCTAGAATCCAATCCACGAAGATAGCAATAATTTGTATATAAACTATTAGATTGAGCGTGATGAACAAGTAATCAGGTCTGATTTTTTTGACTATTTTGCTCTCGCCTACATATTTGAAGTTTCTCTGTTCTTTCTTTCAAACTTCCCAGTTTTTCAAAAAGCAAAACACTTTTGTGACAGGAAATGACATAGCTCATTCGTTGAGCTCTTGAGTCTTTGACAAAACCGTGTGCTGGAATTCAAAGTTCTGTATTTTTCATAAGAAATCTTTTACTGTTTAGTGACCAAATTGTTTGGTTTTGCGCTTTACCGTCTACATTTACGTCAATCTCAGCCGTGAAGTATGACAGTTTTTATTGAAAGAACAAGGAAATTACTAGTAGATAGTGATTTTTTAAATCTCAATTCTTTGAGCCTCCCTAGAAACTGTGAGTATTCTAAAATTCCTATTAAATATTTATAAATATAGGTGTCTAAAATATGATATGTGTTATTTAATCCACATAATAAATTAATTTTTAAATTATTGTTTTGTGATTTGGTGACACGTTAATATGTAATTAATAAGTAATCAAATTTGTAATATTTTTTTATTATCTATAACTAGTATGTAACCCGTGCTTATGCACGTGAATGATTAATTGTAGTTATGCTGTTGATGTTAGCTTGAGTTATTAAACATATAGGACATAATTTGACCACGACATTTGGAGGTACTAAAATATTTTTTCCTTCCAATTTTAATGATATTGGTTACATCAAGTTTCTTATTACATTGATATTATGTATATGATTTTGAAAATTACTATTAGATACTACATATACAATATCAATTCATAATTATTGTCTGCAAAATTCTACTAAATATAACACAAAATAAAATAATAAACTGGTCAAATAGTATCTCCTAAATTGAAAGGGGATACGTGTATGAGATCGTTCAACACAATTACAATTTGTTACGTTCAATATCTTTACATACAAAATACCTGAATAGAAACTTTATAAAAAATATGCTCATTAGTTCAAGAAAAAAAAAAAAAAAATCTAAACAATTTAATTTGTATGGAAAACTAACAAAAGCATTATTTTATTTTGATTGTAATTGAATTTTCTCTAAACTTTGGTTAATATATATATATATATTACATAGTTATGGTATATTACATAAATGACTTATAAATTTGAATTATTTTTTGTTATATGATTAGGTTTTTATGGTTTATTTAAATTGGACTCTTCGTTTTCTACATTAAATTAACTCATTTAGTACAAAAATTTAAAAATTTAAATTATATGGGACACGTGATGCAAAATTGAACTTTAATTGAAATACCCTTATACCTACGAAATATAGAGAGCTTTCAGAGAGAATTTTGAGAGATAAACCCTAGAGAAAAACAAGATTGACTCATCCACAATCTTATACATTTGATTCTCCAAATTCCACTACTCTCACCCTCTCCATTGACATACCCTTGAGAGGATCTTTAGCCAAATCCTTATCTCATCATACCCATATCAGTGAGAAGGTTATTTGGTGCTTGGGAAGCAGTTCAGAGAGGACCAATTCATTTTGGTTGATGCAATGGAATTATTGCGGGATCCGGTAAGCTAGAGAAGACAAGGTTAGGCTTAACCCTGTTGGAGCAAGAAGCTTGGAGGGCTTAGGTGCATCGGGTAGATTAGGCTTAGAGGGTCTATTGTTATTCATGTATCCCAACTGATTTTCTAGTGGATCATTTCACCGCTTGGGGGGCGGCAGAGAGGTTTTTCGCCGAGTTCTTCGGTTTCCTATTCGATAACACGTGCTGGTGTTATTTTGTGTTTACTTCTCTCTAACCCTTACTCTTTGCTTGTAATTATTACTGTGCTGTGATTAAATTATGACTTAGAGTTATTTGCATTTTTGGGTATTGCTTGTACTTATCATTCCGCTCATATATTGTTTGAGTATAAGCTTGTATTGGTAATTTTGAAATTGGGGGTTTAAACATTCACTAGTGTTTTACACACCAAGTGAACTTTCAAGTTCCCTTCTAACCAAAAAAGAAAAAAGAAAAGAGTTCAAGGTAAGATTTCCCACCAAAACCGATCCCTCACATATTTATAAAAACATCTCCTTTCTACTGAGTAAGAGACACAACCTTGGGCATAGTTAATCTGCTATTTTAATCTTCATCGATTTTCCCTAAGTGGTTTACGAACATAACCATTGGAACTCCCTTTACCAACTGCAAGGTTGGTTAGGGCCAAACTGAGGCCTCTCTTTTTTAACAGGGTGTTGGTCAAGGTGCACGGATTCAACACGGTTTGGTTTGGCCACCTTCGAAGTCTTTGTTATGCTTTTGTCTCTTCTTTTATCAAATTTCACCAACTAATCACTTAGAGCATTAGCATTAAGTATTATAAAAAATAAAAATGCTATTTTCAAATATCAAAAATCTATTTTTTCTATTTTAATACATCACTTTACAATACACCATAATCACATGTTCTATTATACAATTCAATATATAACATAATATATACAATACATTAAACTAATTGAGAGTTTGTTTAGACCACTTACTCAATTTGTTTAACCTAATATATTAGCCAAGTGATTACTTAGAGTATATTTCAGATCTAGATTAAAATAAATAAATCATATCATGCAAAGTTGCGGAAAAGTAAATAATACCACGATATGATTACCTAGGAAAACCAATGAAACTAACTCGTTTCAAAGTAAAAACCTAGGGAGGATTTGACTTAGCTACCCTCAAGATAAACTAAATCCACTATAAGAAAATTGAAGTTTTTACAAAAGATTTAACCCTAAATCTAATGTTACCTCATGTAGTAACTTACTGACACGACCACGTGCAAGCTCCGAATCCATGGACTCTTTCTCTTCTTGGATTAATAGCAACACAAGCACACCCTTGCTTGTGACTTTGAGACTCTACTCAAAGGTTTCAAATCACCATCAGTTGTTGATCTTAAATGCAGCAACTAGTTCTACCAATCCTTGATTGTAGTTTAAGCTCCGGTAGAATCTTGTGTAGTTAAAAGGTATAGAACCTCTCAAATCTCACAAAGAGTAACACACAAGTCTTTCAAAGTCTCCAAAACGTAGTTAGAGTTTTCTTTTTATATATGTACAAGTTTAAGTGAAACCCTAAACGTTTTTGTAGTGATTGGATTGAAATAACCTTCTGCAGAAAACCATATCTGTGATTTTCGATCGGTCGGGTCTATTTCTCGATCGGTTGAGAAAGGCAGAACTTGACTTCTCTTTTCTGCAATCAGCTGAACTTTGAAATCTTGAAACACACTTATTTAAGCACACACAATACACTTAGACTAGGCATGTTTTGCTCTCGGTTTGCCAACACATTACAACCATGATTCTAAACATTTAATCTAAATCTTTAAAACCTAACAATAATATTAACACAAAACTAGTCCAACTTAGTGGGCAGCTGCCACCAACCAACCACCACTACCATAACCAGCCAACACCACCCAAAACTACCAAAAAGAAAAAAGAAAAAGAAAGAGAGATGAAATCCACAGCTGGGTAAGAGTCAGCTAGGCAAGATCGATAGCGGTTGGCGAGAAGCGGCTGGGCGAGATCGGCCTCAGTGTGAGATTGGAGGTGAGTTGAGGCATGGTGGCTGAGGCTAGTGGAGGCAAGGTGACGTGAGGTCTACTGCTTGGTAAGATCGACAACAGATGAGGATGATAGTGTACTTTAGTGAGAGGAAGGGAGGAGAGGTTGAGTGATAGTGCAAACAGGAGAGAGAAGATAGGTAAGGGAGGAAAGAGAAAAGTATGATTAAAAAAAATATTAAAAAGTTTACAATTTTTATCCATACCATTCCAATCATAGCATTTTACTATTTATCAATGCTAAAGATTTTAGCATTTAGAGCACTTGACATGAGAGGTTTTTTTGTGTTTTGTATTATCAAATGCCAGAGCCAAATGGCATTTGGCACATTTGATGTTAGTGCTCTTACAACAACTATCATGTCAATTCATTAGAAACACTTGCTTGGACATTGTATTGATAGAAAGTATCAACTTTTTGTGTTGTTGCTTGGAAAATTTCTTTGAATTAATTTATTACCTTTTCTGCTACGGCACATGGAAAAGTCAGGTCTACCATTTCATTCCAATATCTATCAGTCACGAAAATAAAGTAACCCGTTTTCACAAACCAACTGGTACGTAAGGATTTCTATTTCCAAAATTAAGGCCCGTTTGGTAGAGTTGTTAAACAACTTATTTTCAATTGTTAAATAACATGATACACATTTTCACACATTTTTTCACCCACAAGTATTTCAAAAAATTACAAACAACATTACTCAAACTCCTCTACTAAACGAGCTCTAATTTACAGAGTATTACGGATGCTAACCCATACATGTCGTTTGTCCCATACACAATTTTAATAATTTTATCATAAACCGAAGCTGTTATGATTAGTATTAAAAAAAAAAAAGTGATAAAATTCTTCTGGTAACAAGGACAGTTGACTAGGACAATGTTGGTAAAACTATTCTATACCCATATGAGCAGTATAAGTAATAGATGTCGGAAAGCATGTGTTGGCAGCTTTGTTCTAATAAGCAATAAGAAATTTAGATGGCGATCATGGGGAGGTGCAGCCATTTCATCTCTGCATTGCTGGGTGGTATGGCTCTTACTCTTCTGGTTCATGCCCAGGATCAATTGGGTAAGACAATCTAAACTTGGAATATTTGTATTGGTTTTGGTTATATAGCTTACTATACCATAAATATAGCTAAATTATTGTTCTGTCTCAGGCTTCATAAGCATAGATTGTGGGTTACCAGCAGATTCTAGCTATATTGATCCCAGAATAGGCATAAATTACATTTCAGACGCGACCTTCACAGACACTGGTATAAGCAAGAACATATCAACTGAGCTTGATAAAGGTGACTATCTACGGCAAAAATGGACTCTAAGAAGCTTTCCTGATGGAATCCGGAACTGTTACAGAATAAATATTACACAAGGAGTCAAATATTTGATCCGAGCAGGCTTCTTGTATGGGAATTATGATGGACAAGATAACTTCCCAGAATTCGATCTGCATCTGGGACCAAATATGTGGGATACGGTCAAAATAACTAATGCGTCAGATATTGTCAAAAAGGAGCTCATACATGTCCCAACTCTAAATTATATACATGTCTGTCTTGTAAACACAAACCTCGGCACACCGTTTATATCAGCAATAGAGTTACGGCCATTGAATGATAAGGCGTATGTGACACAATCTGGATCACTGGCACTCTTTACGCGCACGGATGATGGTTCACTAACTCATAGAGTGTACAGGTGAGTCATTTTAATGGGTCCTTTTTAGTAGACACTCACAACTAAAACATTTTCGAAAATAAGAGACATTCTCTACAATATTTAAAGCATTAATTATTACTAGTCTCATTGCATGCACACGCACACGTGCAGTGGTGCTTTTATTTTTTGGTTTAATGTCATAATTTTCTATTCATAGCCAAATCTTCTACAACACATTTTAAATAGTTTACGCATCCCAAAAAGTTATAAAGTTACCAATTCACAATATAATTCAACTGAAAAAGTAGTATTTAAATTTGTTCAAATACTTACCAATTTTGACAGGAAAACACATGACTATTGAATAGAATTCAATATATGACACATTAAGTATGGAAGAAGATAGTGTCGATTAGAAATAGGATGAAAGAATGGAGAAGAAACTGAAAATATATTGTGGATTTGGAGTTTTGTGGCATCTAATGTTATTAGAAGTTTTTCTTATACATTTCACAACGCTCGAAAGGAGAAAAGAGGAACAAATGAAAAGAGAAATTTTTTTCAAGGAAGTTGTAATTGGTATTTGTGTGGGTTTGTTTGTTTGTTTTTTTTTTTTTAATGTTAAGTGGGTGGTTTTTTTCTTTTTTTTAAGGATTTTTTTTATACAACGTGGGAATGAGATTTTATTAATTAATTTATTTTTAAGAAAGTGGGATAGCGGGCATTGGAAAGTGGGAAGAAATGAGGAACCTATTTAATAGGAACCTTTGTTTTATTGTAATAAGGAAAATCAGGTAGTTTTTTTTTTTATTTTATTTTTTTTTTAATGCTTTTGTGATAGGAACCTTTTTAATTTTTGACTTTTTACCGTTCTAATCTCATTTCTTATATTTTAAAAATAATGATAAATTAATTAAATTAAAGGTATTTTTAGAAGCCAAAAAGATAGTAACTAATTTTATGAATCTTTTTAATATATAGAAATTAATACATAGAGACAACTTCACATAATAATAAAATCACACAATAGTCTCAAGTTGCTCATACAAGGAAACAAAGATTAATTTTATATAGAGAATATATCAAATATTCATGGTTCAAGCATAAAATTAAACCAAAATAAGTTACTAAAATTTATTATTTTTCAAAGAAGAGGCTTAATTATCTAGATAAGATAATGCATGGTTAAAAAAAGTTGAAAATCTAATTTCCAGTTTTGATTTTGTTGTTGGGAGAGAGTGAGAGAGAGAGGGAGTGATTGATTGATGTGTGTGGCTTTGAGAAAGATTAGGTGGCGAATATTGATAACCAACCTTATAGGAGATTGATTTACAAAAATTAAAAAACTAAGTTGTTACGGAAAATTAATCATGAATGATAATTCCACATATTCACTACAATTTTTATTATTAAATTATTTTTTTTATTTTTTTTACGGTTTCAATTGAATTGAGTTTCTAATAATTAATATTTTGGGTTTTTCGTGGAAATGAGAAAAAGAATGCAAAATGTACTTGTGGTTTATTTTTTGTTATATATCTCATAAAATTTTAGGATCTGATTTTAACAGAGGGTTTTATGCCTAGTGCCGGTCCTATTGATGAGTCAACTTTATAAGGACATAGGCTCGACTAATATATATATAGATGACAGCCATTGTTTCTTCACTAGATCTCATCCCATTTATATAGTGTATATCTCTTTAAGGTTTTAAACAGAACATAGACTCAATTTGCTCTTGGCTTATATAGAATCACACATGTTTACATAGGTATGGAGACGATATTTATGATCGCATTTGGGTTCCTGACACTTATTATGAGGGAATAGTTACCACGCTTTCTATTGACTCTATTGAGTTCCAACGTAACAACGATTACCAACCTCCATCTGTTGTCATGCGTACTGCTGCCACACCAGAAACCGACAGCTCTCCATTGAAATTCAACTGGGACTCAGAAACCGCAACTTCCGAATATTATATCTACATGCACTTTGCTGAAGTTGAACAGCTAAAAGCCAATCAGTCTAGATCATTCAACATTACAATAAACGGGGAGCCCTTTCATGGACCTTACGTTCCAGAGTACTTGTCCACAGACACTTTGTCTAGCCGATCGGCCTTGACTATTGCCGACAATTATGAAGTTTCAATCTTCAAAACAGAGAATTCAGCGCTTCCACCCATCCTTAATGCAGTTGAGATATATTCCGTGAAAAATCTCTCGCAATCAGAAACGGACCAACAAGATGGTATGCTCCTCTACACGTATGCTTCGAACTTGTAATCTTTTATTGTAGTTAGCTCGTATCTTTTGACTTACTTGGATACATATGTAAATATTAGTTGATGCCATCACAAAGATCAAGTCAACGTATGGAGTAAAGAAAAATTGGCAAGGAGATCCGTGTGTCCCTCAGGCATACTTGTGGGAAGGTCTAAATTGTAGCTATGATGGTTATAATTCCCCTAGAATTATTTCCTTGTAAGATTATGCTTTCCCACATGACTTTCCAACTTATTTAAAACTATCTCTTAGTAAAATTTTACCTTAATAATTGTAAATTTTAAATGTGAACAGGGACTTGTCTTCTAGTGGATTGACTGGAGTGATATCTGCTGACATATCAAATCTCATAATGTTACAAGATTTGTAAGTATCAACAATTTACATTATCAAAAAAGTTGAAACATGATAATAATAACAAAATTAGGTCAAAGTGTTTTTATTTTTTTATTTTTTATTTTTTTAATAATTTATAACTAAATAATAAGTTTAACTGATTTTCCTATTTCAGGGATCTATCAGACAACAATTTAACGGGATCAATACTATATTCTTTGTCTCAGTTGAAGTATTTGAGGGTCTTGTAAGTTACTTAACTATGGTATAAGTGGTAGACCTAGGATTTGTTTTGAAATGAGTACAAACTCTTAAAATAAATAAATACATGGATTTGACATTGTTTTATTATTTTTTTATACAATACTACAACCAATTTCATACTCATCAAAATAAGCACAACTGAAATGAAGTGAAAAGATTTGAATTTTGATTTTTTGGAAAGTAGTAGTTAGGAGGTTCATTGGTACCATTTTGTAGATATGTTCTTCTAATTTTATATGCATCATTTGGATAGTAATACAAAATTCTATTATTATTAGAAATACATATGTTAATAACATAACCCTATAGCTTGAACTCCTCCTCCCTTGAACTTTCAAACACTTTATGCATAAGGAAGTGTCAGTTAAGTTACAAAACTCGTTTATTCTATAATTTAAGAGTTGCAATAAGAATGAACTTTAACATAATTTTGCTCTAAATAATTTTATTCTTAAACTTGTATTAGGTAATATAAAGATTCAACTTTAATGAAAATACTTCATAAACCCCTCTAAAATAAAGGAATAAAGTCATTCTAGAAAATTTATAAAGATACAGAAAGTATGAAATATTTAATACACAACTAAAATTAAAGTGTATACATATTCTGTCTGTCATACACCAATTTCCTTTTCTTCTCTATCATTTTTTTTTTCTTTCTTCTTCTTTTCTTTCCTCTCCCTCTCCCTCTCCCTCTCCCTCTCACATTTTTGTTTGGCCAAATTCACAAATTGTAGTGTTGGATGGGGAAGGAGAAAAGTTGAGTAATAGGTTTTATCTTTTGAGATCACTTTTTTAAAAGAATAATTGA
>JARYZH020003499.1:0-10765 GCA_030021035.2 Notholithocarpus densiflorus | reverse complement strand
AGGTGGTGGTGGTGGTGGTGGTGGTGTGAGCGACGATGACGATGACGATGACGACATGGATTTTGTTTTGAAACTTTGTTGGTGAAGCTGGCTCTCTTTAAATATATTAACACTGATCCTTTTGGTTGCATGTATAATTTATGCTGGGTAGATCCATATTTATAGCACCATTGATTCCTTTTATTTGGATTTCAAAATAGAATTTAGATAATGTAAAGAAAAAGGAAGGAATAAACAACTTAACTTGTAATGAAATAAAAAGAAAAGAATCAAATGATCTTTTTCTTTCTTTGGATGTTAAATGTAAAGGAAGAGAGATCTCTTTCTTTCTTTGGATATTAAACAGAGAGATGCTACGTCTACAATATTTTTACAATAAATCACAGGTGGTTAGTTGTTATTGGTTCAAATTTGAACCTAACACTAAGATTACTTTTTTGCTTCAACAATAACAACCAGTAACAATTTGCCACTTAGAATTTGTTGTAAAAATATTATAGACATATAATTTTTTAAAATGTAAAGGAAGAGAGAGAGAGAGAGAGAGAGAGGGAGAGATTTTAATGTCATCTTTGTTCTTTATTTTTTATCTATGCTTTAGTTGAATGGGGTAAACATCTAATTTTGACTTAATTAATAAATACTTTACTATTTTTCCCATTGGCAATACAAAATGAGTGATTAAAGGTGTAATGCAAATTTTACTGCATATAAGATAGATTTAGATATGCATCCAAGACTTTTTTTTTTGGATAATTACAGTAAACCCACCTAAGGTTTGGCCCGTTTGCGCTTTGCCTACCCGTGGTTCAAAACTTATCACTTTGCCCAGCTGTACTTCAATCCGTTCCCCCCCCCCCCCCCCCCGTTACCCACCTCACCCTCAAACGTTAGAAAAACACCATTTTATTCCAAATTAGAACATAACATGGATCAAACAACACGAACTCACTCTCTTTTCCTCACGAGCCCTAGAAACGCGAAAATTCATTCTGCATCTGATATTGACATAGTGTTGCAAGTGTAAACCTAGACGAGCAACGGGTTGTTCGAGGGACTAAAATCCTGGTAAGAAATCAGTCACTATTTGGGTTTTTACTTTGGGCTTGTGGTTGTTTTATTGTTTTTTGAGTAATCAATCAATGGTCAATGTTACATGTAATGGAATGAGAATATTGGTTGTGTTTGTTGATGTTTATGAAAAATGTGACCACTTGTTCTTTGGATTTGTGTTTGTTTATAGGCATTTTGTCTGTCGTGGTCATTGTGTCTCATAGTGGACCCAAGTTTCTATTGAGTTTAAATTTTAGTGTTTGCATGTGCTATTTAGTAAAACAGAATCAAAAGCAAAGCAGAAAATGTGGTCCCTCTATGTGTGTTGCATCCCAAAAGCAAAACAGAAACATGCAACTGTTTACTCTTTTGTTGTTTACAATTCTTTAATAGTTAATTGTATATGTGTCAAATGGTAATTTGTTATTGCAGATGGATGATGAGGAAGTGAAATTGGAGGTACATTATGGGGGTGCTTTTCTGTGGAACCCTAGTTTAGAATACTTTGATGGGAAAGTTGAAATAGTGTATAGGGATCCTGATTTGCTTAGTTATTTTGAAATAAAAGGTATATGTGAGGAATTGGGGATTGATGAATCGTGTAGGGTTCATTATTTAGGTCCTGAGGGCAACTTGGAGCAAGACTTGAGGCTCATACAAGATGATCAAGATGTGGTACCCATGTGCAAGCCTAATGAGGGAGGGCTAAGAGACACCATCATACTGTATGTGGAGAGTGGTAATGCTCCACTTGCAGTTGAAGTTCCTAATGGTGGAGGGGTTGGTGTAGGAGCTGGTGCAAGGGTTGCTATAGGGGGTGCAGGGGCTGGTGTAGGGGGTGGTGCAGGAGCTGCTACAGGGGGCGATGGTCTGGAGGAGGAGTTTGATTGGTTCAATGAAGGTCTGGAAGGAGAAGACTTTGCTGATGACATTTTTGGTGAGTCTTCTCCACCTTACACAGTGCCATATGAGCCTAACACTGTTCCAACCACCGATACACCTCATCCAAACACTAATACACCTCATCTAAACACTAATACACCTCAGCCAAACACAGATGCACCTGGCCCTAGCAATGTTCCTTCTCCAAACATAGATTTAGATGAAGAGTAGGCTGAACCAGCTTTAGAGGATGATATTGCAAGTGTGGATAGTTCTGATGATGATACTAACTACTAACTAACTCCAAGCAAAGAGCAGCACATCACTCATCATCATCCAACACAACGGTGCTTGGATCCTCCTCCATAGGCATTGGGCAAACCGATGCAATTTCTACAATCTCATTCAAAATAAAATGATTCGTAAGCATTGAGCAAATAAATAAACAATTAATATATACAACAAACAAAATGAACATATATTTACCAGTGTCAATCTCAAAACCATCCATATCCTCCACATTATCCATGCACTCCCGAAGCTTTATTGGTCTTTTTTTTTTTTTGCATCCTTCAACCAATTTTGGGTACAAATAAGGGCTTCAACTGTATTAGGAGATAGTGAACTATGGAACGAATCCAAAACACGCCCCCCCGTACTAAAAGCAGACTTGGATGCAACTGTAGAAACAGAAATAGCCAACACATCATGGGCAATTTGGGAAAGGACTCGATATCTAGAAGAATTCATTTTCCACCACATCAAGATGTCAAAATCTTCCACATCAGGGTCCTCAGAAAATTCCAACAAATACCTATCCAACTCAGATTTGCTTTCCACACTGTCCTCATCTGCCAAGTGTTGCTTAAACCTATTATTATAACTTTTAATGCGATCAGACAATGAAGCATTGCCAACACTTGGCCTGGAGTCCCTAGACAATGAAGCACCACTACTACTAGAACTCGAAGCTCCATTTTGACCCACTCTCTCCACATACAACCTCTTCAATGCATCCCAAACCTTAGAGCTCATCGCATCCCCCTTGTCCTTTCCATACCACTCCCTAAACCAAAACTTTACATACTTCAATCTATACCTTGGGTCAAGAACAACAGCAACAAAAAGCATCAAATTGATATTATCCATACTTCCCCAATACTTATCATATTTTTTTTTCATCTCTACCGCCATACTCTTCAAAAGTGGATCCGCATCAACACTACACAACTGTTGCAATTGATCTACAATGCTAATTAGCTCATGGAAGTATGTATTAGAAGTGACAAACAAGGACCTAGAAAATCTAAGTATCGCCTCATAAAATATGCCTAGAAATTTCACAAAGGTCTTGACATTTTCCCAATTAAGATAGTTAGGAGGACCAATGGGCTTTTTCCCATTCCCATCCGTTTCACAAAAATAAAATTTGTAATGCCCATCCTCCTCTTCCAACCTATCAAATGCTCTCACAAATTTCAAAGCACAATCTAACATGAGATAAGTGGAATTCCACCTTGTTGGCACATCAAGGGACAACAAACATTTGGCTTTGATTTTCTCATTTTCAACACATTCTTGAAACTTCTCAAACCTTGCGGGAGAGGCTCTCACATATCGCACCACATTCCAAACTTTGGCAATTGATTCATGAATGGACTTCAACCCACTTTGCACAATCAAATTCAAGATATGCGCACAACAACGCATATGCATGAACTCACCACCCAATATGCTACTATCTCTTTCTTTTGTTTTCTTCTTCACATAATCAATTGCCACCTCATTAGAACTAGCATTGTCCGCGGTGATTGTAAACAACCGGTCTATACCCCACTTCAACAAACATGACTCAACCGCTCTACCTATGGTGTCCCCTTTGTGATTAGCTATAGGGCAAAAGTTCAAGATTTTCTTTTGGTAAGTCCAATCCCCATCAATGAAGTGTGCGGTGACTACCATGTAGTTCAAGTTTTGTATGGATGTCCAAGTATCCGTTGTCACACAAACCCGTTGTCCCACAAACCCGTTGCCCAACAAAAGCCCTTCTCAAAACATCCACCTCACTAGAATAAATCTTCATACAAGCCCTTGCAATGGTAGTGCGATGGGGAATAGGAAACCTAGGCTCAACTATTTCCATAAATTCTTGAAAGCCTTAATGCTCCACAAATTTAAAAGGCAATTCATCAATGACAATCATCCTTGCCAATGCCAACCTTATCCTCTCTTCACTATAATTTGCAACCACTAACACATTTGAACCACTTTCCCCTTCTCTCTTCGCTTGGAAAGACAAAGTTTTTTGCTTATCATCATGGGGAAAAGGCCACTTCTTACACACCTTCATGTGTTGCAACATGCCCGAAGTACCATTTTTCTTACCATGACATTTATATTGATTTTTACAATACTTGCATTGAGATCTAGGATTTTTGGGATCAAAACCAGCCAACTTAATGAAGTGTTGCCATACTATAGACGGGTCCTTACCACCTTGTTTAGGTGATAGTGGGGGAAGTGATGCACCAAGTCCAATTGGTGCTGCAGGTTCAGGTGGGTTAGGGTTAGCACTACCAAGACTAGGAGGAGGTAGGTTAGGGTCCCCAGGTGCACCAAATCCAGGTGGAGCATCGACATCCATCTAATAAAAAAATTTCCAAACAACAAAAAAACAAAGTTCCCACAACAATATCAAATTATAATTTTTCCAGCAAATGTAGTATCAAATAGCTCACTCTCAATCAATGAATGTCACAACCAGATTCAATAATAGCAATAACTAATCAGTTTAGTTACAACAAGGCAATAAACAATAACAGACTAACAATTATTAATCATTAGTCATTACTTAACAATAAATGTCACTAATATTAACAACAATTCAGAACTAGAGAATTAGCTTTTATTTTATATTTATATTGAATAAATATAAAATAAAAGCTAATTTTATATATAAATATATATAAACTTAAAGCAGTTGTTACTAAGTACTAAAAATTTAAAATCATAATGTTGAATATAGTGAGTGTTTAGTGATTACCTCTCGGTGAAGGATTGAAAGCGTGAACTCTCTCAATCTCGTCTCCCTCAAAAATTAAAATGCTGATGAAAAAAAAAAAAAATGTTAGTGCTTACTACTTAGTAGACTGAGTCAACTGGCTAAATAAATAAATAACTAAAAACTAACTAAATAAATTAACTAAACTGAGTCAACTGACTAAATAAATAAATAACTAAAAACTAACTAAATAAATTAATAAATAACTAAAAAGTAACTAAATAAATTAACTAAACTGAGTCAACACACCAAAAACAAAAAGTAAAAACTAAATTAAATAAATAAATAACTACAAACAACTCACACTCACACTCACACCGTCACACGCACAACTCACACTCACACAGTCACGACTCACACGCATAAATAACTAAATAAATTAACTAACAGAGTCAACACACTCACACAGTCACACACACGCCTTTGTCCAATCTCCTTCTCCATCTCTAACTCTAACTCTCTAAGTCTCTAACTCACTTCCCTACTGAACATTGAACAACAAGAAGTCAACAACTCACACAGTCACACTCACACGCACAACTACAAACAGTCAAACACAATCTCTGAATCTCTCTCACTCTGTTTCCATTAAAACCAAAAGAAAGGGGCTGATGGCTTACCGTGGTTTGCCGCGGGGAGCTGCTGCTGCTGCGAGGCGCGACTCAGGCCGGCGAGACCGTGAGCAAGAGGCTAAAGGCGAGGCGACTGGGGCGAGAGCGAGAGAGAGAGTTAAGGGTCCCAGGTGAATAGAACAAATTTATAGTGAGGTATGTGTCTGAAAACCTATATAAAACGATGCCGTTTTGTGTTTATTTTTTTTTTAATAACCCAATACGACAACGTTTTACTTAAAAAATTTAAAATAGATACACACCTAAACGACGCCGTACCCCTGATCTGAACTGAAAATATTTCTCTCTGTTTGTATTGGTTCAGTTCGGCTCTACTCGGTGTGTGCTTTACGTCTCCGATGTCCTCACCGCACCAGCATCGAAGCTCCGTTTGCGTTCCGATTGCCGGCATCGGCTCCGTCGGTCGGTGCCAATGGCGGTGCGGGAGGGTCAGTGTCGGTCGGTGTTGTCGGCTCCGGTGATAGTTTGCACACTCCTACCAATCATCAAATTCCAAGCAACGTATGAATTTATTCAATGGTACTTGTACCCAAACGACCTCAAAGACTAGAATATGATTGGTGGATATAACACCCAATGCTTTGCATGTGAAAAAGAGGTCAAATGATGAAAAACTAAAGTAAATTTGAAAAGGTGGATAAAGTACAAGAGTTTTCTTTGTCATTTGTGGTAGGTAGCGACTAGCCGACACAAGAATGCTGGATTCCATCTAGGTATAGTTGAAATTAATATCCCATTGAAAGCGGAAGCCTACCTGATGAAGAAAATGCGGCGTTTTCAGTAAACATTTCCTTTCTATTTTTATGCTTTGAGATGTGATTCCCTATGTGGGGTTTTTCCGACATGTGAACCAATTGCCTCCTCATAGCGTTGCAACTACATGGACCCACACCTACTTTGTATATTTTCTTTTTTAATAAATTTTTTTTATATTTTTTAAAATTTATTAATAAACCATACTTGTTTTATTGTTAAAAATTAATAAATAATTAATTATGAGTTATAATGTATATTTTTTTAAAACAATATAATATATATGTTAATAATTCATTGTATTTATGTGTGCTTTGTATTATTTTTTACTTTATTTTTTCAAAAATGTATAGCAATATTATTTTAATAAAGTATTAAATAAATCTTAATCATTGCTCTTAGGGTATTCATGAATAAAATTCTTTTATATACACTACAATAAAATGTATTTTTCTCATTTTGTCACCTATAACATTTGACGACAAAATCGCTTTTGTCGTGTATACCCTGTCACCAAAAGTAATGGGAACAAAACAATTCGTTGCCAAAAAGTTTCGATTATTTTTTTTTAAAAAAATTGGTAATGAAACCATTTCATTGCCTAATATTTTCCTCACTAAATACATTATTTAGCGATGAAATAGTTTCGTCGCCTTATGTATTTTGATGGTCACAACGTTTCCCTCTATTTAAGACGATTCCTCCATAGGAATCCAACAAAGTTGATATTTTTGGTGCATTGGGAATTATTTAAGCAAAATAGTAATTTAGGTATACTGATAACTATGATCGCAACAAAATAAAAACAAGTTTGCAGTAACCTTTAGTTATACTGATAACTATGGCCGCAACAAAATTAAAGGCAAATTTACCAAAAATGAAAATGGTTGAATTTTTAAAGTTATGAATCTTATCTGCTTATACATCATGAATTGATGCAACTTGTCACTTGAGGTTACTAAGACCTTTTGTCAAACATGTAGGATATACCCAAAATACCACCCACAAACCCAAAAGGGTCACATCACTGACAACTAACACCCAAACACACAAGCAGAACCACAACACGCCCACCAAAGTAGATAAAGTGCAGACCATCACAAATCCACCAAATAGATAATAAGGAAAGAAAGAAAAAAAAAATGTGAAGAAAAAAACTCACCTTAGGGTTATTGCTAACACCATAATTTGTAGTTGCAATGAAGAATTTAAGAAGTAGATTGAAGAATTAAAATCCAAATTTAAATAATGTGAAAATACATTAAATGCTTTAAGGAGTACAAAACAGCAATCCTACTAAGCTTCATTTCAAAAGGCAAAAAAAGAAGAAGAAAAAAGTTACCTAAACTACACAAATAGACAATCATAATAACACATAAGATTCAGCAACAAAGAATTAAGGCTCGACCCAAATGAAAAATATACAAATTAAAATTAAAATAACATTTTTCTTTCTATAAACAATTATCGTGTATATTGAAATTACATTGGATAGATTTATAGATCATTTGGGTCATTGAGGGTTGTCTTTACAGTCAAATTATTATGTAGCATCTCCAAACAGGTGGCTAATATATCTATTTCTTCCAATTTGGGTCTTTTCCAATAATACATTTGGAATGAACAGGATAATCACAATTTGCATAATAGTAGATTTGCACAATAATAGAACCATTGCTTGGGATCTCGTTCTTCTTCACAAATGTCACAGTAATATTCATTAGATTCATCTTCAGGAGCATAACATAGAGAGAAGGTATTCTCATGTTGGTTGTACCATGCAATTTGTGGTAGTGTAGCACATTTGAAGTCTAGAACAAATTCACATGTGGTGCAATAGAATACACGGTATCTTTTAGAACCACAAATACTACACTTCTGTTCATAGTTTGTGATGGAGAGGTAAAGACGATGCTCATCACAGGCATGAAGAATTGTGTTTGAGATCAGACTACATTGAACATCGAGTTTAAAGTTGCATTTAGTACAAATGTACCTAAAGCCATTGCAGCCCTGGACACATGCATCACACCCAAAACCATATTCTAGATAAGTGAGCGTGAGTGGGTGTTGATGAAGTGGGTATCGTATTATTTTGGGTAATTTAATACAAAATATATGAAGAAGGAAGCTACAATTGACACAACTATAAAAGGATGGAGGGAGAATAGCTCATACACACCCGTTGCAAATTTTGTTTTTTGGAACCTCATCAGTAAGCTTTAAGTCATGCTCATGGCTGAAGTATTTGATTTCTATGGCAAAGTCAGTTCCGTCCTCCCTCACAGTGGTTTTTATGACTTTGCAAATTTTTGAGTCAACAGATTGATCGAGCTTTGAATTTGTATTTTCCGGCATAGCTTTTGACTTGACGGACTCCTCCTCTTTAAGTTTCAACAAAATTATGTCCTCCATGTTTCCCTCGTCAATAGCACAATTGAGGTGGGCAGAGAAATAGCATCTGGAGCAATAGTAAAGCCCATAGTTTGTGTCCACTTTTTGAAAACAGACTTAAAATAATTGGGAGTAGGATTGATGAAATTCAAGACAATGAATGAGGTTGAGGAGGTGAATGTGTCGTATGACTTTGAGTCTTCCTAGGAAATTAGCACATCTTGTATGAATCCCAAAACCACATGGGTTACACAGATAGAGCATACCTTTATCTTCTTTGGCACAAAGGTTGTAAGTGAACATCATCCACTTCCAATAGGGCACTAAAGAACCACATTTGATATGAAGATTAAAATTGCAACGGTAACAATGATAAGTGTATTCAAAACGATCTTCTTTGCAGACATGGAAATTGTAAAATTTTCTTTTTTTAGAAGTAATCCATGGGGCAAAGAGAATAAAATGATGTAATGGGTGAAAGGGATGGTGCAGCAACCCAAGGGGTAGTTTCGCACAATATTTATGATGGTAGTAATACGGCCAGCATTCTTTACAACTGTAGCTAGGACCCAATATTGGTTCTTTGCACTCCCGACAATCTTTGCCGTAAATTCTTTCTTCATAGAAGACCAATGGATGCTCTGAATGGTAAAAACATTGAAGTTGCTTCATCTTCTTTGACATACACAGACACAATAAACAAACGGAGAGAGAGAGAGAGAGAGAGAGAGAGAGAAAGTGCACATTAGATATTTGATTTAAGTCTGGGAGAATTTGTTTTGCTCTCACAAGTAATTTTTTAGTTTTATTTATTTCTTTTGATATTAACTTGTCATTATATTATTAAAACCTCATATTTAAACAACACATTCGAAAGCAAACCATCCATACAATCCAAAAGTAAATAAACAAGTATTAGATTCAATCTATTCATGCAAATTTTTTGCAACACAAGAAGTCTTATAACAATATAAAAATATTAATGTAATATAAATAGTGTCAAAAGAAGATGTCTTAAAATGTCTTTAAGTAGTACCAAAAGAAAATGCCCAAAAAGCCACGAATAAGATATCTACACAAATATAAAATATAAAAAATAAACTACATTAAAATCATAAAGCAATAACATTAAATGTGTTATAAGAAATATTTCTAACAATGCATTAAAACTAGTCATACCATTGAATTAAAGTCACAGCTCATAAACAATAAGTTGTAGAAAGTAAAGATATATTTTCAAGTGTAATGTAATACAAATATTTTCTAACAATGCATTAACTATGTTATAAGAATCATTTTATAACAATGCGTTAAAAGTAGTCACACCATGTATTGCACAATTATTAAAATAAAATACTAACCAATAAGTCTTTTAGCTCGAAGACGAGCTATCTTCATAGTTAAGAGTGTCATCGTAACCATTGCTCCTAAAAAAGTGTAAGATATTATTGTTCACCTCGTCTTACTTTGCTTTTGTCTCCTTGAGCTCAACTATCTGACACTTTAGATGCTGGATATATTAGATTGAGGAACTAGATGAGGCGGTGGTCCTAAGAGATGAGGAAGACCTCATGCCAAGTCCCTTTACAGTGCCAAATTTCTTCTAAAAAACTATGTTAGATATCTCCCTTGATGCGTATAGCAGCCTTATCGTAGGTACCCAACCAATGCATGTTCCCTCAAAGTCAGTCTTTGATCTCCGCTACCCATCTCCAAACAGCCTTTGCCGAACGCCTTGATACTTCTTAACCCCATCTTCACTACTTGATGAGTCGGTGGCCTCATTGTCGGTGACATAGATCCGAAAGATTTTTGTGTTCTTGTAATTGGATTTAGGAAACTGTTTGCCCAAATAGACCAGCTTATACATAATATACCAATGTTCTAAATACTTCACTAATAACTTATCATTTATTTTTCTTGAAGAGACTAACATGCAAGAGTGGTTTTCTAGACGAAGATTATTAAGATGACTTATTAGTGAAGTTTT
>JARYZH020003498.1:0-10766 GCA_030021035.2 Notholithocarpus densiflorus | reverse complement strand
CTAAAAGGGTGTAAGTCACAAAAAGAAAAGAAAAAATGGCTAAGTAACAAGATTCCGGCTAGACGGATGTAAGTTACTGATGAAGCCAGAAGAATGACAAGATCCCTAAAAGGGTGTAAGTCACAAGAAAAAAAAAAAGGCTAAGTAACAAGATTCCGCCTAGACAGATGTAAGTTACTAACGAAACCAAAAGACAAGAACCTTGCAATAAACCTGTTCAAGAGAGAGCACCTTTTGAAAAACTCTCAGGTTGAATCGAGGCTCTCAACCAGCTAATTAAAACCGTCGACAAGAACCCTTGAGAAGGTATGAGTCGTAGGGAATCAACTGAGTACCAGAACCTGCGTAGACGGGAACAAATTGTTGACGAAGAAAAGGGATGGTCACAACTAAAAATTCTTTGCCAAGCATTGCGCAGAAAGAAAAATTACAGGAACAGAAATTACAAGCAAGTAAGTATGCAATTGCTAATTTAATTTAAGCCCAAAAACAGTGGGCAGCTCTCAAGATATTGTTCTCAAAGCAGATAAAAAAAATTGTTTTGGAATTAGACTTACAAAAGGCCCAAAACATAACGGGCACCTAAGAAAAAAAAAAAAAAAGGGAAGAGGAAATTTTTTTCAAGTGATAAGCTCAAGCGTCAGCGGCAACATCATCACCAGTAGGGGCATCATCAGCAGGAGCGTTCTCAGAAGCGCCATCCTCCGGAGCCGAGGACTGGGTAGCCTCGTCAATTGCCATCTCCTTGTCCACTTCTTCTAGGTCTAAGTTCTCCAGGTCGACTCCAGTGGGATGCTTGATGAGGTACCTCCTCAGAAGTTCAAAACCTTTAAAATACCAATTGAAGAGCACTATGTTGTACTTGTCAATCTGCTGGAATGCCTCAACGGACCGAGCGGCAATGGTTTTGAGTTTCTCCTTGGCACCCAGAAGTTGTTCATCCTTTTCCAAGGTTTGCTGACGCTCAGCTTTGAGGTCTTTGCTTAAGGTCTTGACTTTTTCCTTCAGGGTGTTGGCCTCGCCCATAGAATTGATAAGTTTCTTTTTCAGTGTAGAGTTCTCTGACTCCAAAGCCTCCATCCTAGATGTTAGGGACGCCACCTTGGCCTCCTGAGTAAGGTACTCAGAAGTAATATGAAGGCTCTCCCCCAACACTTGAAAAGAACATTGAAGCCATCAGTACAAAAAAAAAAAAAAAAAAAAAAAAGTTGCACGAGCACGTTACCTGAACCAGTTTGTGGACGTGGCAAGTCGCAACCTCATTGAAGGACACGCCGGAGATGACCTTCAAGTCCTCAGCAGTCACGACCCCGTGCGCCCTTTCCACCGCTAGCCCCTCATCATCCTAAACACAAGACGAACGGGAATCAGCTTTCTCCTTCCCTTTGTCGGTCACCCGTGGCCTTTTGGAGGCAGGAGTAGGGATCTCTTCAACCGAAGTGGCTGGTGAGGCCGTCCTCGCTGTCTCAGTGCCGGAGACAATAGGAGTGATGGAGGCCGGCGGAGTAGCCGAGGGGCCCTTCCCTGTGACACGCACGGTCCTTTTCCTAAGGCTGGATAACGGCTCGTCCTTCTTCGTTCTCATCTTTGCATACAAGTCTTTGTTAAATTTGGTCGTCATTTTTGCAAGAGAAAAACACTTGTAAAAAAAAAAAAAAAAAGTGTATATCAGAAAATCAGTACTGACGAACCTAACACTTACTCTTTTTTACTTTAATTTCAAGATTGCACAGGATGAAGATAGAAGGCTCCGGCCCGAGGCAATAGAAGGCGAGAGTCCGTGGGTCCACAAGATTGTCCCAGTTCTTAACCGTCTGCGCATATTCGATTGCCTTCTCCACGCGCTTCTTATACCTGCTCTTAAGTTTGGGCCGTCTTTTAATTGCGCAAAAAGTAAAGGAATTAGTGGGCGGTGATGGTAAAAACGTAACAAGACTTAAATGACGAGAAGAAATAATGACGCACCTAAGGTCAAGGTTCCCCACCGACGATGCAATCTCGGGAGATCACCCCAAACCTCGCCAGAGGAAGTCTCAAAATCGTCCCCAGACACAAAGAAAAACCTGGACTTCCAATACCTGAAAGACAAAGGTAATCCCTTGACGATCCTGGTCCTCCGTTCCCAGGGCACCAATTCATAGTACCCGTGCTCCTTAGACTCTTTCAAGCAGTACAAGTAGACAAGCTCATCTACCTTGAGCATACCTCCGTCCGTAGCGGCCAGCCATATCCCCATACAGTTGACCATTATCCTCCATGAGTTAGGCATAAGCTACCCAAGAGCAATACCAAAGCGGTCTAGTAGCTCCATGAGGAAGGGATGGACAGGAAACCTCAACCTGCAGACGAAGGCAGACTTGTAAAAGCATACCTCCCCGGGGAAGAAGTGACAAGCCCAATCCTCCTCATTGGGTAGACAAACCCTAACTCGCTCCGGGAATTGGAATCTATCCTTAAATCTACCCAGTGTATCGGCATCCAGCCCACACCCCTCTTTAAGGGCGTGAAAAGCCCTAACCTCTCTAGGGATAGAGACGTCAGTATCTCCCTCCACTGGGTCACCGCTAGACGATAAACCAGTCTCGAGCTCACTTGACCTAACCTCAGACATTGTCTCCCGCTCTCTCACCAAACTCTCGAACCAATCAATCGATTGACGAAGCAAAGGCAACAGATCGGCCAATGCAACGCTCAAACTGTTACCCTCAAAAACAAAATTCTCAAGGTGTGGGAAAACGCCTAAAGATCCCCCTAAGCGCGCAAAAAGGAAAGAAATTGAGGGGCAAGCTATCCTAACATCAAAGCTACTAACCATGGAAGACCAGAAAAAGCACAAAGGAAAGAAATATAAGCTAAACCCCCAAGAAATCGAAGACAAACACCAAAAAAGGAAAGGAGAGAAAGAAAGAAATCAGAAGTTGCATTGTAATAATAAAAAAGAGAAACCAAAAAAAGAGAAGAAGTGTACCTCAAAAATGGCAGATGTAGGAGGCACCACCGCACTGCACACCGGTTCGGAGAAGAGTTGTAGAGTGAAGTTGCGAAAGAAAACACTCGGAGCAATGATTAGAAGTTTTGAGAAAAGTGAAAAGGAAAAATGAGAAGGGAAGAAGTTTAAAAACCAAGGCACAAAAAACTGAAATCCAGCGGGAAACCCAAGAGTTATATGATTGGAGCATTAACTCCACTGATCAGGACGTGCCACGTGTGGCGCCGCCACTATGCATTTAATACGGAGCGAAACCCTAAGAGTCATAGACAGCTCATAAAAACCTTTCACCTTCTATGGTCGTCATGACACGCCATAACCACCACAGAACCTAGGGGGCAGCTAATGGGACTAACGAAGTCATTAATACTGACAAAGTCACCTTGACAGACGAAACAACTAAGTATCCTCGACGATACAACCACACCACTGACGAAGGTAAAGAAGCCATTCAATACAGTCAATAAATGAGTCGGGCGGTTAAAAGGCCAGCTGTGCAGACCGTTGGGAGCCCATTAAAGTCCACATTACTGAGGGTGAGGCGTTACCCAAAGGAGCATTAAAACCACCATAATAGCCACAATGGCTAGGAGCTAAGAGAATGTATATATATAGCCCTCACACCTCCAACAGAAGGTACATTTTGACACCAAAACAGCATCCTTAGCTATTTTTATACTCTGTTATTTACTATAAAGCTTCTTATACTGACTTTGGCATCGGAGGTGTTGTGGCAAGCACCACACCGGTGACCATCTTGAGGATTATCCGACTCCATCTGGACGTGTTCACTACGACTGACGAATTTTACCCTTCATCAGGTAGCAGTCCATGTACTACAGTATCATGGTTTGAGAATTAAGCATGATTGAAATTGAGTTTGTTGGCCTCACTCAGAAATAATTACACATGGCTCGAATTGAAAGGTTTTTATTTCGAAAAAGAAATTCAGAATACACTGAAAAATCAAAGGTGAATATAACATCTACAACACAAGTACATGAGGCTGGACACTATCTTTTCCAACAGCTACAACCTGAGAAATCATATGAACTAGCTACTCAATATATACACCCGAACTCTATATAGCAAACCCCAAAATCTACAGAATTCATTAAAAAAAAAACCTACAGAATTCTTATCAGTCTCTACCGTCATATATAAACACATTGCTTTTACATTTTCATTTGCAGATCTGCATTTCCAAGGGTGGATAATCTCTAAATGATCCCACTGTCCAAAGTTTAATGAGAAAAAAGCAATATTTTGCAAAAGCAGAAATATCAAAATTCTTAGTGGTTTCAATTTTATTGATTTACCACCAGGGGAAAACAAAACAAACTGAACTTGATGATTCTAGCCAACCAGTCAATATGTGTCACCATTTGACCTTTTCCGCAAGCAAAAGCAATGATGGCATTACTGAGAGATATTAATATGAATGAATGGTTTTAATATATATACTATATAGTCCCAAGATTCTGAAATAGGTTAGGAATTCTCAATAGACTAATCAATTTTGATCATATATATTTCTATTCTATTAATATATAAATATATATATATATATATTTCTCTATTCGTTGATAGATCCTTTTTCCTCTATAGACCAAGAAGCAAAACCAATAATGCTGCATAGATATAATAGAAATCAGTGAGAGACAGAGAGATGGCATAGAATAGTTGTTACAAGGATGTTCTGCCATTTTCAGCCATGGTTGCAGTAGAGTGGACGAAGGTGGTCTTAAACATTTTGTTCAAAGAAGCAAGTTTGAAAGGGTCGAGTTACTATGCCTTATTCTCTCTTGTTCTTCTTCCTTTGGCCTTCATGATCTTTCACCGATCTGTCTCTTAATTTGATTCTCTATACTGTACACAAAGTTTTTGATAAACCAATGAAAAAAACTTGCTCTTAAAAAAAATTTCTTACTGATATATTATATTATATATTTAGAACTACAGATCTTCCAACATTCAAGTTGTCTGTCCTCTGTAGAATTCTGTTAGGTTCTAAGACTTTAGGTTTAAATGTATTAGAACTTCATTATGTAATGTTGGCAAACCATGATCAAAACGTTTAGTCTTGTTTTAGGCTTGCTCAAAGTATTTGTATGCAAAGTTGGAATCGAATAATTGCAGAAAATTACTATTGAATTTCTGCAAGGCTCGATCGATCGAAAGTTAGACTCGATCGATCGAAGCTCGTGCAGAATGTTTTTTCGACAGAATTTCCAACTCAGCTCAAGCCCGTATAACGTGTAGGGTTTTATGTTTTGCCCTAAGTATAAAAGGGAAAACCCTAGCCACGTTTTTATGTTGTTGTTTATGTTGTGTGTGTGAATCTCTTGTGAGATCTAGAGGTGTTTGCCTTCACACATACTTAGAGTTATCAAGAATCAAGATTCATGTCAAGAGTTTGATGATCGCTTCAGTTGCTGCATAAAGAGCTTAAAGAAAAACACAAGTGGGAGTACTTATGGTTGTTGTGAATCCAAGAAAGAAGTAGTTCGTGGACTCGGAGCTGTCATGTAGTTGTGGTAGTAAGTTTTCTACTCGAAGTAGTAATAGGATGTTAATGGTCTAAGTTGCTATTGTAAAACTTCAATTCTTTCATAGTGGATTTGTTTTACCTTGAGGATAGCTAGGTTAAATCCTCCACAGGTTTTTTACCGGTTTGGTTTTCCTGAGTTATCATATCGTTGTGTTCTTTATTTTCCGCATTGTTTCAATGATATGATTTACTTGTGTTAACCTAAATTTGCATAATTTACCTAAGTTAATCACTTGGCTAAATAACTAGGTTAATCTGTTTGTGTTTAAGGGGTCTAAAAACGTTCAAGTGGTATCAGAGTAGGTTAGCTCTTGTGTTTAAATCTTTTGATCTAAGAGTTGATCCTTAACCCCTGTTATCATGGATAATTTTAAGTGTCTTACTGTTTTTGATTGTGATGATTTGAATAAAAAGGACACTATTGTTTCTGTTGATCTTATTGATGCCTGTGAAACTCTTTGTAAGGAATTATTGAAATCTATGAAAATTGCTAAGAAATTCAAGGAAGAGTTAAAATTGCCTAATCTTGAAAAAGATATTGGTTGTTAAATTAGATGAATCTAATAAAAAGAATGAATTTTTGAGAAATCAAATTTCCTCTCAAGATGAGAAGATGAAAAGTTTGGAATAAGAGTTAGTTGAATTTAAAGCTAAAATTGAAAATTTGACTTGTACCAAGCCTATTGTTGATAACAGAAGTGTTTCTGTTTCTCTTAAGCCTAAAGCTAAAAAAGTTTATATCCCTCCTTTCAAGAGGAATAATAAAGAAAATGCTTATTTTGTTAGGTTAGACAAAGGTAAAAGTTCTGATGTAGAAATTGAAGTTTCTAAACCTAAGTCTAAACCCACTGTTAGAGAGCATAATAAATCTGTTTTTGTGCCTACTTGTCACCTTTGTGGTGTTGTTGGTCATAGTAGACCAAATTGTTCTTTGTTGAGGCAAAAACCAAAATCTGAGACTAGATTTGTTGTTAGGAATACTGATGTTCCTAAATTTGTTTATGTTTGTCACTTTTGTGGTGTCTCCGGTCACATTCGTCCAAATTGTCATAAATTGAAATTTAAAAATTCTGTATTTCAATCTAGGATATGTGATGATATTTCTCCTGTCATAAGTCCATACAAATTGTTTCATATTCTTTTGAAAAATTTAAGCTTGTTGGCTTATGAAAGGAATTTGCAGGATTTCAGTCTTTCTTAGAAGATTGGTGTAATCCCTCAAATACACTCTGCTTCACATGGATTTTCACCGACAAAGCTGAAGACTCGTGCTATATGGATGAGAAAAGATTCTCTAAGGTGAGTGTTGTTTACTTGTCCTTGATTTAATTCTTTCAATTAATTGTGGAGCTATTTTCTTTTAGTTTTTGGTTGTTTTATTTTCTTAGGTTGTTTTGTTTTATTTTTTATTTTTTAAAAAATCCAAAAACATTAAAAATTTTCAAAAAGACAAAAAAATGTTTTATTTTGTGTCTAGTTTTATTTTTCTTGAGGATTACATGAATTATGATATCTCTCTCTTGATTTAGAACATGCTTGACATTGTGGAGAAACTTGAATAGTATGTGTTATATAAGTGCTAAGCTATTTATGATTTTGTATGAGTATGTACTAGTTTGTACATGTACTCATGGGTTAATTAAGAAATTGATATTTCTTGTTTGTGTACCCTCTATAGCTTAGTTAAGCACTATCATGCATTGCTTTGCATTGTTCATTTAGCATAATGTGTGCTTTTTGTTTTTGGTCATAAAATTTGTTTTAAACCAAAAAGGTTGTTATTTGTTTTGCATTATTTTTCTTGGATTTGAAATCAATGTTGGCCATATTATTTTTACATAACATGTTTATGTACCTTGTTTAACTTGGATGAGCTTATTTTACTGCACCTTGCTAGTTTAGCTTTGTAGTGCATGTTGTGTGGGAGTTGTTTATAGTTTTTGATCACATGATTTTAATCTTGAAGTCATATGCTTTTGATTGTAAGGACTAAAAAATTCTAAGAAAAAGGCATAAATAACCATCTCACCACTGTTTACTAGTCAATCATGAACACCTTAGTGCATATCGCAAGATTTTTTGCTCAAGAAAGTGTAGCACATGCACAAAAAGAACATAAGGTGTAGCCTCGGATTAATAATAAAATTGGTATGTACATTATTAAGCTAAAATAAAGATGACACAAAGAAATAAAATTGGTGTGTACATTATGAGGCAAGAAAAAAAAATTACATGATATGGAAGCTTGTTTTCTAGGAGATGTGAGAGTTATATGATGTAACTCTTTAGGTGATAGTCACTTTTAAATTTATGTGATGAATAATGTAGAAATTATGCTTGATTACTATCTACAAATCACCTCACATGTATCTCATTCTATTGCTAGTTGCACACACTACACAAGTTATTCTTTGCTAAACTTAGTACATGATATTGTGTGTGAATTTGTTTTGGTCATCCAAGATTATATGTTCCTTGATTTTAAGGCAAAATGTGTTTAATGTTTGAGTTTTGAGGACAAATTGGTTGAAAAACTTGTTTTTGGAAGATCTGGGTTGAATTCAAGTGTTTTTGGAAAACTTTTAATCTCATACTCATGCATTTCATTCATGAAACACTGTGCTTTGAGGAATTTCTGAATTAAATTGCTTTGTTTTTCAAAAATTTGAGTTTTCTAGATTTTCGATCGATCGAAGCTGTTTCTTGACCGATCGAAAATGCATTAAAATTTTTGGTTTGAATTTGCCTGGCTCGATTGGTATTTGATCGATGCTCGACTGATCGAAACTGAAAAAAATTTCAACTTTTAAGTATTTGACCAATCAATTTTTTTTATGCATCATTTATGTTTAGGATTCACATGCATTGCATTGTTTTTTTTGTATCCATCTTGCAGTTTTGCAGTCATATCTTTCATTGTTTTCACACATAACATGCATACACTTTGCTAAATTGGATACTTAACTTGATCTAAAAATTGATTGATTAATTTTTAAGTTTTGTACATATTAGTATATGCTATTTTTTATGTGTGAACCGAGAAAAAATATTTTTCTTAAGAGATATGATGGATAATTGTGCAAATATTTTCTATACTTATGCAACTGTTTATGAGTCACATAGTGTCAAGTTTGCATTTATTGAAGAGAATATTTTTTTTTGCGTATCCTCAACTTAGTTTTTTTTAAGTTTGGTTTGTGTGTTTTTATTTATCCTCACCTCCTAAATTTTCCCCAAAACTTGTTTTGTTTTTCCTATTTTCATAGGGGGAGAAAAGTTTTTTTTAATCTTTGTTGTTCATAGGGGGAGCTGTTGCTCTTCATAGGGGGAGTTGTCTCTTTTTTTTATAGAGTTGAATTGTTTTGTGTTTCCTTAATTCTCTATTTTCTCTTGCCTTTTGTTGCATATGTTTTTGTTTACTCTTTGTTTGAGTTGTCTTTGTCAATACATGACAAAAAGGGGGAGAGTTAGATGAAATGTGGGAATATGTGGGAATCCTGCTTATTTTGTTTAGGGGGAGTAAAATTTTTTTTATGTATCTAACTTAGGGGGAGAGTTAGTTTGCATATTTGTTATTTGCTTTATTTTGTTTTTACTTTTATTTTATGTTATGTGAAATCAAGAAGTTATTTTGTTTTACTTGTATTTTCCACACATGTGTTTATGCGTTTGTTGAGTGTTTCAGGAATATACAGGTTGATTCAGTCGTGCTGCTGTTTACACTTGCAACTGATAGATAGTAGTTAGGTTGAATTTGTTTTTGTTGGGCAATGTTATTGTAATGGGCTGTTTTTGTAACTTTGAGCATTTCGTTTATTTTGTGTTTTGTCATGGATTGTCAAAGGGGGAGTTTGTTAGGTTCTAAGACTTTAGGTTTAAATGTATTAGAACTTCATTATGTAATGTTAGCAAACCATGATCAAAACGTTTAGTCTTGTTTTAGGTTGCTCAAAGTATTTGTATGTAAAGTTGGAATCGAGTAATTGCAGAAAATTATTATTGAATTTCTGCAAGGCTCGATCGATCGAAACTCGTGTAGAATATTTTTTCTGTAGAATTTCCAACTCAGCCCAAGTTCGTATGACGTGTAGAGTTTTATGTTTTACCCTAAGTATAAAAGGGAAAACCCTAGCCACGTTTCTATGTTGTTGTTTATGCTGTGTGTGTGAATCTCTTGTGAGATTTAGAGGTGTTTGCTTTCACACATACTTAGGGTTATCAAGAATCAAGATTCATGTCGAGAGCTTGATGATCGCTTCAGTTGTTGCATAAAGAGCTTAAAGAAAAACACAAGTAGGAGTACTTATGGTTGCTGTGAATCCAAGAAAGAAGTAGTCCGTGAACTCGAAGCTGTCTCGTGTTCGTGGTAGTAAGTTTTTTACTTGAGGTAGCAATAGCATGTTAGTGGTCTAAGTCGCTATTGTAAAACTTCAATTCTTTCATAGTGGATTTATTTTACTTTGAGGATAGCTAGGTTAAATCATCCCCAGGTTTTTTATCAGTTTGGTTTTCCTAGGTTATTATATCGTTGTGTTCTTTATTTTCCGCATTATTTCAATGATATGATTTACTTGTGTTAACCTAAATTTGCATAATTTACCTAAGTTAATCACTTGGCTAAATAACTAGGTTAATCTGTTTGTGTTTAAGGGGTCTAAAAATGTTCAAATTCTCCTCCTGAGACTGAGAGTACTTGGGAAAGAAAATTATACACACGAAGCTATTCTTTTTTTAGTTTTCATTTGTAGAAAATGAAATTGGGCTAAAACAAAAGATGAGTATTTTTCTAATATTGATTGATTAAGTGTGGGAAGGCAGGTCTGTAGCTCAGGTGTGTGGCTATAAAGGCATAAAATACAGTTCACCACTCTTGCTTCAGCCATCAGTTCATACTTCCTCTAATTATCAGGTTTCCTTCCTTCTTTCTTATTGTTCATTAGACTTTTATTTTTGTTTCTGTTCAAGTCTTTACATATTTTTTCTTTTTTCTTTTTGAATGAATTAATTTGTTATATTTGATTGCTTGTATTTAATGCAAGTGCACTATTATTTATGTCTCTTATTTCTAGCCATGTACTTGGTAGACAAGAATTGTTAAATCACTGGTTATTTCAATGATTCTTTTGGACAACACCTTCTACTTATGAAAGTCATTAGGAGTAGAATATTATTTGTTTGTTTATCTGGGCTATTTTACATTCCTATGTAAAGTTTCTTTTGTTGCAA
>JARYZH020003497.1:0-10767 GCA_030021035.2 Notholithocarpus densiflorus | reverse complement strand
CTGCTACAGTGCTTTCTCTTACAAATTTTCGATCCCCATCTCTCATTACTTCCTTCTTCTTTTATACTCTTTTCTCTTTTCATCTCCACCCTCCACGTGCAGGCTAGATGGTTAGTCTTGATACTTGTCCCATCAACACCTTCCTAAAGTCTTTAGGTAGTAGCTGTAAGGCTGAAAGCCACTGTTCAGGTATCACCTCCATATTAATGTGGCCAGAGAGTTAGCTACAGAGCAATTAATGCGGTGGTAGCAGCTTTCTCCTTAGATATTTTAAGACTCCCCTCTGTACTTTGTTTTTGCAATGCTTATCCGTGCCAGCAGAACTTCCTGGAACATCCCCCTAGACGGCAGACCACCTATTCGGACCTCGGCTTTGGTTATCCGAGGTGACATTTGTCCTCGGCCTAACCTCTTGTGCCATTATGACCAAAACTAACCTCGTCATCTACTAGGACGGACTCCCTTGATAGTGTTTACTCCTTCTCGGACGATCTCAAGTCCTCGGCTTGGGCTTTAGGCCCAATACATACATGGATAATGAGCTCCTGGGCCCAATACCCCTACAAAGTTAGTTTATATATTCAAAATATTTTTTTCTCATCTAGCAATTTGTAAATTATAAACTATCATTTACATGATATTAATCATAAATAATATTCTCTAAACATTTTAGATCAATTTAAAAAGAGTTTAAATTAGGAATTTTTGTTCAATAATAGTTTAGATCACAAGTAGCTACAATTTAAATGATTTTTTTGCTTATTTTTGGTAGCTTATTTGCATAATATGAGACAAAAAAACTTAAAGCTAACTTATTTCCAAAGGAATGAAAGTTAAATTATTTGAAATAAAGCTAAAACAAAAAGTAATGTGGGACCCATAAATTATAGATAATTTAAGCAAAAAACTAACTTTTAATTATTAGTTGTCAAATGCACAATAACCAACTTAAATGATAAACATAATTTTACATAACTAAACTTATATAAGTCAATATAAGAAAAGTATAAAATGAAAAAATATATCTTATTTTAATAGATGACATGCACAATAAGGATCTCTTACTCTAGACAATGAAATCTGTAATTGTCCTTAAAAGTAAAGAAAAAAATATATTAGAAAAAGTTGTACTACTAAAAACCCTACGAATGGATAATTAGCACGTAGCCATTGCCCATTAGTAAGTATGCAATTTTTTTTAACTAGAAAAAGTTAACAAAGAAAGTAATCTTTGTTTAGAGAGAGAGTTTTTCTTCGAGTGAGAAAGAGATTGCCAAAAAAATCAAAATTGGTTACCTTAGTGGAACCCATAGTTTTATCAACATTATCTCATTTTTCTCTATTCCATTACAATCTAGAATAAATAGATATAGTTTGTGGTATCTATTCTAGTTTCACATCAATCCTTCTCTTCACACTTTTAATCTGCGCATAAAATGTGCTCTCGTGCCTGTGCGCATGTAGTAGCAGTTTGTAGTCTTTCAGCCACTTGCAAGAGGTAGTGTGCCCCCTTGGGTGAGGGCGTGTGGTGGTCCTCTCTCCTTGAGAGGAATCCTCCTGTCTTAGTATAGTAGATCAGTTTTCAAGTAATGGTATAGGATGGCAGATGAACTGGAAAGGCTTTGGAGCAAGTTGTCCTTTACGGAGGAAGAGGATGAAGGAATTGAGCTTGACTCCAATTGTAACAGGGCAGCTAGGGAGATAGGAAAGAATTGTGTTAATGAAAATCCTAGCCCACAAAAGCATAAGCATCGAAGCACTTAGAAAAAATATGAGAATGCTTTGGAAGCCAAACAAGAGTGTTCAGATATCTGAGGTTGATGAGGATTTATTCTTGGTGGAATTTGGGGATGGTAGGGACAAGAAAAAAGTATTGGATATGTGTCCTTGGAGTTATGAAAAGCAGTTGGTCCTACTCCAAGAGTTCGGCGGAAAACTTCCTACGAAGGAGGTAAAGATTAAGTGGGCACCATTTTGGGTCCAAATTTTCAACCTTCCCCTGAACTGTAGAACGAAGGAGATAAGACGAACAATTGGTGGCAAGTTGGGGGAGGTGCTAGAGATTGATGTTCAGGAGTCTGGTGTCCAATGGGGAACATACCTGAGGGTGAAGGTGCATTTAGATGTGACCAAGAGATTGGTCAGAGGAAAAAAGATCATTGTGGAGGGGGGGGGGATTGCAGATGGGTCAACTTCAAGTACGAAAGATTGCCTAATTTCTGCTACCGGTGTGGACTGCTGAACCACACACTAAAGGAATGCCCAGAAAACGGTGAAGAAAACCATAGAACAGATAGGGAGGTGCTACAGTACGGTGCTTGGTTGAGAGGCGACAATATGAGAAGATTCTCGCAAAATCAAAAAAAAATGGGCATAGGAAGAGGAGCAGACACAGACACACACCGGTGGGACGTCGGAGCTGAATCGGAAAGAAGGAAGGCAACAACCAGGCTGAACGAGATCTCAGTGGGGGTTGGTGGGGCGCATGCCTCGAGACAGCCAAGCATGGCGATGAACCCGCTAACACAGCAAAAAGAAAAAGTTGGGGAAGGTGTAAAGGTGTCAGACAGTTTACACGAAAAAGGAAGGGGCAACGGGATGGTTGAAAAGAAAGAGGAGAATAGATTGGTCTTGACAGGGGAGGCATCGAACCAAGCCAAATCTTAGCCAGACCTTTTACACGAAAAAGGAAGGAGTGATGAGATGGTTGAAAAGAAAGAGAAGAAGATGACAATTCGGGAAGGGGAGGCAGCGGACCAAGAAAAATCCCAGACAATGGAGACAGAGAGCATGACGTGGGAAAAAGATAATGATCAGAGGGAAAAGGTAGTGTTTGACGAAAGTCTAGCGCTAGGCTTAGGGCTTAAAAGGGGACAAGCAGGCCCACAAGGGCTGGAGACCGAATCAGGCCCATTGGCTATGATATATGATGAGGAAAAGGGGTGGGATGCGAAGAAATTGGGCCTAAACAGCAGGCACTGGAAACGCCTGGCCCGAAAGATTAAAAAGAATCAAAAGGTGAGGAAAAGGGGCCTAAATGTTTGAAACGGGAGGGCCCAACTCCTTTATGTGACTTAGACCCAAATGTGATGGATATTAAACGCAGAAAAGAAGGTAGAAGTGACGGTAAACAAATAAGGTGTAGTGCAAAGGAGGAAAAGGAAATGGTTGGCGGAGAGGCGGTTGCTGCGAGACAACACTGCCGAGCCTCATGACGATCCTGGCTTGGAACTGTCGAGGCATGGGGTCGGCCTTGGCAGTTCGGACTCTTGCCGATGAGGTGAGATCAAAAGACCCACCGCTGGTCTTCTTAACAGAAACAAAGACAGGGGAGAGTAAAATGAAAGGGATTAGAAATAAAGTGGAGTACATGCAGGGAATCACGGTCCCGAGTGATGGAAGAAGCGAAGGGCTAGCTATGATATGGAAGGAAGGGTCAGATATTAGGCTGAGAAGCTGTTCAAACTCCCACATTGATGTGGAAATCCATGGGGGATCGACACCAACTCCATGGAGAGCTACGGGATTCTATGGGCATCCCGATGCAGGTAAACGCTTTATATCTTGGCAATTGCTAGATTTTCTTAAAAATCAAAATACTATGCCGTGGATAGTGTTTGGTGATTTCAATGAAATCACTCAGTCAGATGAGAAAATAGGGTGGCTGGACAAGGATGCAAATCAGATGGCGGAGTTTAGGGATTGTTTGAACCGTTGTGAATTATTTGACATAGGCTTCATCGAACAAAAATTCACATGGTGCAATAGGCGGAAGGGTGAGCAGCATACTAAGGTCAAGCTAGATAGAATGGTTACGAATGAGGAGTGGATGGGATTATTTCTGGAGGCGAGAGTGAGGCGTGTAACGATGTCCATATCGGATCATTGTTAGTTAATGCTCTCTCTCACACGAAAACAGCCCAAAAAACAGGGGAAAAAATGTTTCTTTTTTGAAGCAATGTGGACAAGGGATGAAAGGTGTAGAGAAATAGTAGAAGGGGCATGGGATCCGGGGCGGATGGAGTTAGAGGATGGCATAATGGGTAGACTTAAAAGATGCCAGGAACAATTTCAAAAATGGAATTGGGCAGAGTTCGGTAATGTCAATAAAAAGCTGAAACAAAAAAAAGGAGAAACTTCAACAGCTAAAGTTATAGGACAGTTTACATGGGAAAACGGAGGAGATTTAGAGGGTGAAAAGTGAGATTAATGAGATTTAGGTTAGAGAAGAAATGATGTGGAATCAAAGGTCCAGAGCATTGTGGCTGAAAGGGGGTGATAGAAATACAAAGTTCTTCCACGCCATTGCAAGCCAAAGACGGAGGAAAAACTGGATTGTGGGGCTGCAAAATCCGGAAGGGGTTTGGCAAGATGGTAAAGAAGAGATCGAGCGAACCATTGTGGAATACTTTGAGACCATCTACAAGTCCGACTAGCCAACCAACTTCGAGGCTAGCTTGAGCGCAATAACTACCCGGGTTTCTCCATATATGAATGAAGAATTGCATGCAGATTTCAAGGCTGAGGAAGTCTGGTGTGCCCTAAAGCAAATGCACCCAACAAAAGCTCCCGGATCGGATGGTATGTCTCCAATATTTTTTAAACACTATTGGAATATTGTTGAGCTAGAAGTGGTCGATTGTGTTCTTTCCTCTCTTAATTCGGGCAGGATGCCGTGTAGACTGAATGACACATATATATGCCTCATCCCAAAGGTGAAATCCCCCCAAAAGATCACAGAGTTCAGGCCAATAAGCTTATGCAATGTGGTGTATAAACTAATCTCTAAGGTCCTAGCTAATAAACTGAAAAGGGTGTTGGATGTTGTGATTGATGAGACGTAAAGCGCTTTTGTACCTGGTAGGCTTATTACTGATAATGTGCTAGTAGCCTTTGAAACCATGCACTGCATTGATCAAAGGAAGAAAGGGAAGGCAGCGCTTATGGCCATAAAGCTCGACATAAGCAAGGCATACGACAGAGTCGAATGGGTGTACTTAGAAGCTATGATGAGAAAGATGGGCTTTCATGAGAGGTGGATTTCCCTAATAATGATGTGTGTAACTACGGTTTCATACTCTGTGTTGATTAATGGTGAACCAAAAGGGAAAATTATCCCATCAAGGGGTTTATGACAAGGTGACCCAATATCTCCCTACTTGTTCTTATTGTGTGCGGAAAGGCTATCGGCTGTGTTCAAAAAGGAGGAAAGGATGGGGCATTTAAAGGGGATTGCAGTAAGTAGAAGAGCCCTAAGCATAACCCATATGTTGTTTGCCGACGATAGCATAGTATTTTGTAGAGCCCCGAGGGATGAATGTGATAGGGTTCTAAAAGTACTTGAAGATTATGAAAGGGACTTGAGGCAAAAACTCAATAAGCAAAAAACATCTCTCGACCTTAGTAAGAACACAAGCAGGGAGATAAAGGAGTATGTACAAGAGAAGTTTGGGGCGAGAGTTGTTCAGCACCATGAAAAGTACTTAGGGCTGCCACCGCTTGTGGGGAGAGGGAAAAGAAAGGCTTTCAACCGAATCAAGGACCAAGTTGGGAGAAAAATAGCTAGCTGGAAGGGTATGCTTCTTTCTCACGCAGGTAGGGAAATTCTCATCAAGGCGGTAGCTCAAGCAACGCCAACATATACGATGAGTTGCTTCAAACTCCCAGATACATTGTGCAAAGAGCTGAACTCCCTTATAAGAAATTTCTGGTGGGGCCAAAAAGATAAGGAACGGAAAATGGCTTGGGTCTCATGTCAGAAGATGTGCATCCCAAAGGTGGAAGGGGTATGGGATTTAGGGACTTAAAAGCTTTCAACCTGGCTCTTCTTGCTAAACAATGGTGGCGGATGTAGAAAAATCCTAACTTTCTAGTACATAGAGTGCTCAAAGCAAAATATTTCCCGAATGGCGTGGCTAGTGAAGCGGAGTTGGGAAGAAAGCCTTCCTATGCGTGGAGAAGCATATGGAACGCAAAAAAGGTGGTTAATAGGGGATCTAGGTGGTGTATAGGAAACAGGGAAGGTGTAAGGATTTGGAAGGATAGATGGATCCTGTCTCCAGAATCTTTCCAAGTGACAAGCCCGGTTGGTACCCACTTGGATTTGGAGAAGGAGTCGAGCTTGGTGGATGTTGATAGAAGGGGTTGGGATGTGGGGAAAGTGAAAAAAACGTTTCTTCCCCATGTGGTTGAACTGATTTTGAGTATACCCATTAGTGCCAGGCTGCCCGAAGACTCACTCATATGGGCATGGACTCCGAATGGTAGGTTCACAGTTAAAAGTGCATACATTGTGGCCCAAAAAGTGTTGAAAGATGGTAGAGGGAGAGGGGAGGAAGGGGGCAACTTAGATAGCATAGGAATGAGGGGAATATGGAAGATGGTGTGGCGTTTGAACTGTCCAAACAAGATCAAACACCTGCTTTGGAGGGCATGTAAAAATATCCTACCCACAAAACTCCGTCTGAAAACACAGGGAGTGGGCAAGGATGGAAGGTGCGATATGTGTGGGCTAGAGGAAACGTCGGGGCACGCCTTGTGGAGCTGCAGAATGGCTGAGGAGGTATGGTGTGGTACCAGGTTAAAACTCCCTTTCTTTCAAGACCCCCCTAGAGACTTCATTGACATTATGTGGGAAATCAAAGAAAGGTGTTTAGGGGTCAACTAGGAGCTGTTTGCAACTATTGTGTAGGGATTATGGAATAATAGAAACCAAGTGCGTCATGGGGGACAGTGTAAGAGTCACGAGTTGATAGTGAGGGAAGCTTTTGAGTACTTAAAGGATTTCCAGGCAGCAAACCAACCCACTGAAAACAACGATGCCCCTGAGGTGATAACGTGGAAGCCACCAAAGTCGGGTTGGTACAAAGTTAACACCGATGGGGCTACGTTTGAAGATATTAAGAGCTGTGGAGTCGGGGTGGTCATCAGAAATGAAAGAGGTGAAATAATGGGGGCTCTGAGTAAGAAGTTTGAGCTGCCATTGGGTGGTTTGGAAGCTGAGGCAAAGGCAGTGGAGGAAGGGGTGGCGTTTGCTTGGGACCTTGGACTAAAAGACATCATTATTGAAAGCGATGCTCAGTTGGTGACAAACTCCCTGGGGAAACAGTGTGTGATGCCGAGCTTTATAAGGAAAGTGGTCGAAGGAATTTTGGTGGACTTAAGAAAGTTCAATGCATGGGATGTCAATCATACCCATAGGAGCGGCAACAATGCAGCTCATATCTTGGCTAGGCAAGCCAAATGTTTGAATATGTGTAATATCTGGGTAGAGGATACTCCACCCAGTATAGCAGATCAAGTTCAAATTGATGTAGCTCAATGTAATTTTATTTCTAGTTAATGAAAGTATCTGACAGAGCTGTTTATCAAAAAAAAAAAATGGCTTTATAAGTTTGTAAATTTAATTGACAAAAATAAAGCTTTAGAATTTAATCTAAAAGAGGATACAAATCCTATGAGAGCTTTTTATATGTAGATTCCCTCCATTCTTTTTATCGGTCTTGAAAGTGATTCGTGGGAGTAATTTAAAAGTAGAGTTATCAAACACGTACGTGTTATAGACAAAAACTACTTTCTTCTGCAATTAAGATTCAAGAAGTAGCTTATAAGATGGATCCAAATGGGGAAGTGTATGAAACTTTTTCGACTTTTTTGGTGGAGGTGAGATATTTGGCCTAATTTTAGTCTAGACAAAAATTTAGACTGCCTTTTATCTGTCCAGTAAAACTAGTATTAAAATGCCCTACAAATAGTTCGGTATTGTTTTCTTTTAAAAGGCAAGCACGAGGTTCTCTTTTACGAAAGCCAATGAATGGATTGTTGTGTTTTTTGGACTACCCATAGGGGCATGGGCTTTCTTTGGATCTTCCTCTTTAGTTGACCCAATCGCAATTGTGTCTAAGGGTCTGTTTGAATACCACTTATTTGTTGAAAATTAAAAACTTATTGATGAAAATATTATAGCAAAATATTTTTTAAAAAGGCAAAACACTGTTCACAAACACTGGTCACGCGTTTTTGTGCATTGGCTGGTCCATAAACAGTGCTATGGGACCAACTAAAAAAACGTAAACGCAGCTTCAATGCAGACGCAGTGCTAGGCTTAGGCACACTAAATATAAGGATTATAGTCATTCAATCTAAGGATTATCTAATTTTCAAACCCCGCCTACACAAACAAACAAAAATTAACTAATTTTTTTATTTGATATACAATGAACAATCATCATAAAGCGAACACCATAAATTAAAATTTTATTTTAGCATCATAATTCATAATAGGATGAACTTTCTATTCCCATTAAGAAAAGTTAAAGTTTGAAAGTAACCCTTTAACCTTTATAGCCCAGGCAAATGACCATTGAGATTCCCTATTAAGAAAAGTTAAAGGTTGAAAGTAAACCCTTTAACCTTTATAACCCAGGCAAATGACCATTGAGATTCCCTAGAAAGAGCTGGATCTCACCTTTTGAGCCTTTAAATTATACTAGTTAAGTATTCTAACATAGAATAATTGCACTAAAATAAATAGTGAGGAACGTTTCCCTCAAGGGTCCCTTATGTCAATATCGGTAGTGGTGGGTATGTTACGTTTCAAATTAAACAAAAAAGATTTTCTTTAAAATACAATTAGCTTTCATTTATAAATCCATACATGGGCTAGTAGTATGACTATGTTGGTTCAAGCATCCAAAATAGAACAAATCTCACAAATAATATGGCAGGATTCAATGAAAATGAAAATGAAAATTTCATCAGACGATGAAAAATAAGCACCCTATGGTGTTGGATCCCTTATTATGATGAATCCCTAATATGGCCTTAACTAGGCCTAGTTTTGTGTCAATCTTGAGAAATTAAATTGTATTTGACTTTGTGGGCCTGAGTTGACCAATCTTGTTGACTGGCCTCATGAACTCGATGGGTTATATCGATGGGTTTTTGGCTAAACTTCATGAGCCTTAGTTTAGCCGATTTTGTGCACTGAATTTTGTCAATTTTGTGGCTAAAATAATGGATTTTGGGCTTTGTCGATTTTTTAAGATAAGTATGATCAAAACCCCAAATATGTGCAAAAAATGTCGTACCAATAAAGTATGAAGTTTTAAGAGATTTTTAATTTTACTTAGTAAATAACTTGGAATTGAATGACAATTGGAATTTAGAACTCCTTATCCCCGCTTTATTAGGTATTTTAAGATTGACTTTGAGGTTTAATTAGAGGTCCATTTTCCACCAATTGCTCAATTTAGAGAATTTTCATTAATGCTATATTGAAGAAATGTATTTCAACAAAAAACCACATGCCCATTACATGAAAATAATCTCTTATACAGCACTCTTTCTTTATAATTTTATTATCACTTCATATCATGCTTTAAGACAAAATTTTTTCTTTTCCATTGAATGAGAACCATAAATAATCAATCCACACTTTTCTATACTTAAGTGCTCTTACTTTTGATTCTTAAATCAAATTCAATCTCAGGAACTATATGTAGAATCTAAGTTAAGGCACCTAAGAAACTCTACCTAAGTTTTAGCCATCAAATAATTCTTGCACATAGGTCACATAATATTGCAAGAGTTCTGGTTGTAACCCGCGACTTCAAATGCATAATATGGTGCACCTAGGGTTGATAATAATATGTTACACCAGCTGGGTAAGGTGGCCAAACCATTGATTGTATTCCAGATTCACTAGGTTTGGTCTCTTCCTTTGCTTTTTCCCCCTCAGTACTGACTGGCGAGACACTCGTTAACTCGGCAAATCCAACTTTCTTCCTCAGCAAAGATGTCAAGATGACTGAATCAATGTTGTCCCCGACAACAACAATCTGACTGCTGTCCTCACCTTGTAGAGAGACTGATTCCACACCTTAAGAACCCAAAAGAAAAATGATCTAATCATTAGTTTTAAATTCCTAATCAATTTTAACAATGATCAGAATAAAAGATAATAAAAAAATGAGTACCTTGTAGACCAACTGCAATCTGCATGGCCTTGGAACGAGCATTCTTTTTGCCATTATTTAAGGTGATCCGGATCACTACCTTTTGCTGCAATAAAGTTTAGAACTGTCGATTAATGACATAGAAATGCTTGGAAGTACATAAGGAACAGAACTTGTAAATAATTGTTCAGCATGGTATTCATCGTTACCTTCATTTTCTTGGTGAGAGAGTTCAAATTACTATTAGGGAGCTGCAGGGTGCTTTGTTTAGCTAGCTAAGGTTGGGTGTTGCTGCTTAATGTCAGAAAGAAACAAAAAGAAAGGGATATATTATCTTCGCCAGAGAGTTCAAAATCTTATCTGGGAGCAAAGTGTGCTTAGGTAGCTAATAATTCTGGGTGTCGTAGCTTAATATATATAGGCGTAACCGCGTAAGTTCACAGTTACACTATTTGTTTGTCCTGTCCAGAAGGTATGGTGTACTACTTTATGAAACTTGCCCGCGGTTTGCTTGACTTACAGTTGACGAGGTCAAATTCAAATATAAGGACTATCATCATTTGTGGACTCTGAAGTTTGACCAAGATCAAACAAAATTTTGAAATGAATCCAGTTTAACCATGGAATGAATCCAGTATAAATTAAATAACATTTATAAGAAGAGCTATATTTTACACTTTCTACACCTTTTTTTTTTTTAATCCTTTTTACCAAAGAAGAAAGTAACTCATGTCATATTGAATAGTAACATTACAATTTTTTCGAGCTTTTTATTTTATTTTTTCAAGTTAGATTGTGATAGAGTTCTACT
>JARYZH020003496.1:0-10767 GCA_030021035.2 Notholithocarpus densiflorus | reverse complement strand
CTGTGAGACAGAGAGATAGAGAATGAGAAAGCGAGAGAGAGTCCGACAAAAGATAAAATGAGAAAAAAAAAGGAATTTTTTTTTTTAATAATAGTTTTCTTAATTTTTTTTAATTACAAAAAAAAAAAAAAAAAAAAATTTCAAACGACGTCGTTTTGACTCACTTAACGACAGTAGATAACTGAGGTTTAACAGAGTACCGAATTGACAACAATTAAAAGTTAGAGGACTGAAATGAAAAAGGCTGAAAGTTAGGGTAGTGTTTGGATCATCAATTTCCATAACTCATAACTCTGTTTTCATAACTCATAACTCAAAAATGGTGGGACCCATAGCTAGAAGTCCGTTTGGCACCACCATCACTCTGTTTTCATCACTTTGTTTCCATCACTCAATTCTCTGATTTTTGAGTGATGAGATATGGAAACTGAAAACACATTTTAGCTGTTTTCAGTTTCCATATCTCTGTTTTCAATGGCATTTTCGTAAATAACACTACATACTTGGTCCCACAGTCAGAGCAATACACGTGAGGCGCGCCTTTTGATGCTCTCTTCAACGGCTCTCTTCAACTCTTTCATCTCAGACTTCTCTCTTTAGTAAAGCAGAGCTCTCTCATCTCAAACTTCTCTCATCTCCATTCCAGTACCACCACAAGCTAAAAGAAGCTCTCACTGCCCTCACCTCCTCACGCACTATTTCACCAATCCGTGCTCAGCCAACCCGCGCCGCCGTGTCACGGTAACGCAATGCTTCACGCGCCAACCACCGACCTCTTTCTCAGCTTTTTCCACAGAAATCCGAAGGTATTCTTTACATTTAAGCTATTTATATATCTGATTTGTTGGTAATAGCAAGGTATTTCGCATCTTTTACATCGAATCAAAGATTGGTGATGAGAAGTTTGCTTCTCTGTTTTTTTTTTTTCCTTTTTTTTCTTTGTTTAATGTTTGGGTTTTCGCATTTAACTGTATCAACCCGTGGTGATGGGTTTTCAACCCGTGGTGATGAAAGTTTGCTTCTCTGCTTTTTTTTCTTTGTTTGATGTTTGGGTTAGCATCTGATTTGATCTATTGACAAAATAAAGTATGGGTTTTCAACCTGTGGTGAACCTGTGCTTCTCTATTTTTCTTTTTTCTTTTTTTTCTTTGTTTGATGTTTGGGTAAGCATCTGATTTGATCTACTGGATTCCCGTGGTTATGGGGTTTTTTTTTTTTTTTTTTTTTAAATAATTTATGGAACTAAGGTCTTCACAGTGTAAGAAATGTGTGATAAATGCTTTGACTTTTCTGGAATAATTGAAACCTGGCTCTACTCCACTTAGTTCAATACTGATATATCTCAATTGAGTAAAATCTTTTGTAGTGTTTAGGTGGTATGAAAAGCTCTTTCCTTTTTCTGCATTCAGATTCTATATAAATCAAGCTCATGTTAATAGAGGATGATATGATTGTGATATGACTGTGTATGAGATGTGTGTGTTGTTCTTTAAGATGGCTGCGGAGTTGATAACATGGGATGCCAATTGCGAGGATGTGTTGTGTGACTCCATACTTGGACACTATGTTTGTGGGAATTTGCGTCCTTATCATGCCAATGCGCCAGTGTGGGAGGAGATCACAGACAATCTTAATGCCCGCATGGGGAAGGCCTTTACTGTGAGGCGGGTAATTAGGAGGTGGAAGCGTATTCGTACAAATTATCGCAGAGCAATGGGGGTCCGTACCAGATCTCTTCGGCCCAACGTTTCCCCCATGGCCTCTCCAGACCAATTGTCTGATGACCCGCCTCAGTAAGAGGCGGATGCGTAGTCGAAGCAATTTAGTGCATGTCCCTTTTGATATACTGCTGACATATTTTGTTCCCATTATGTTCAGTAGCGTACTTTCTTATGGATTACCATGTACTTAACCATGCACTAACCTAGTTGTATTTGTGACCACTTATTCAATTTACTAACTCATTGCTTCGATCTTCCATCTTTTGTATATCTGGTCACATTGTATATGTGGTAAACCTCGATGAAGGATTTATATATTACCACTATTTCTTATATATTACCGCTATTTCTTATACATTCTGTGCATGCTTTTTCTTATCTGTGTTAATTTAGCTGTGGAATATTTTTCATTTTTTGGACCCCTTAAACCTACATGGCACATGAATCCTATAGTCCTATTAATCAATTCATTTATTTATTATCTGTCATGAGCTTACCACGTGAGATATTTCAAATAGATGGCACATGAATCACAAGAGATGGATGAGAAAAAGTGGCCTCCCCATGTAGAACATATTTTTATTGAGATCATGTTAGAGGAACAACTTAAGGGTAACATGCCAAACAGTGTGTTCAAGGGTCCTACGTGGACATCAATTACAGCTGAACTTAACCGAAGGACCGGGAAAGACTTTCTCTCTAAGCAAGTTCAACAGAAGCACAATAGGCTCCGACTCAAACAACGCAAGTGGAGCCAGTTGCTAAGACACACAGGGTTAGGGTGGGACGAGCAGACCCAAACAGTGACTTGTCCTGACGAGGTGTGGCAGAATGTGATTGCGGTATGTTTACTGTTGTTTATTAATTATATAACTTATTGCAATTATTTATTTATGCAATTTGCCTCCAAGTTGGTAATATATGAGCTGCTGCGTTTAGTGTGCTAATGTTTCCAAGGACATTGCAGGGCAATCGTGGTGCAACTAACTTAAGGAAACAGGGATGCCCAGACTACCCATCACTGCAGCAGTTGTTTGCCCCTAGTACTGCGACTGGGAACCTGCAGATCTCCTCAAACACTCCTCCCCTGAATAGTGACGAGGAGCGTGCCCTAGAGGAAGAGCTTGCCAATGCCAATGCCAATGCCAATGCCAATGCCAGTGCAAGTGCACCCATCCATCTGGACGATGACTGTTACACCCCTAACTTTGAGAGTTTCCCGCAAACTGTGGAGGATAATGAGGTTGAGGAGGTAACCCAACGGGCTAGAAAACGTCCTGTGCAAGATGCAAGTGGCAAGGGTAAAAAGGTCTCGAAGAAAGGGGATAGGGTAAGTGAAATGACTGTGGCCCTAAAAGAGTACACCGCAATGACGAAGGATAGGTTCAATGGTAAACTCGGCAGGTCTAGCAATTCATCCGACCGACTCGCTCAATCCGCCATAGGGGGTGATCCTTGTTCACTTGGCAAGGCAATGGAGGTGCTGAATTCGTATGCGGATCTGAGTAACAAGGCCTATATCAAGATGTCAAAGGTTTTGCAGCAAAAGGATAATAGGGTAGTGTTTATGTGTATGCCGGAGCATAGGAGGAAGTCTTGGATTGAGGACATTCTAAACCCGAAGGAGGATTGAGGGATAGCAGTATCACATTAAGTCTAAGCTATTTGGTTTTTATGTACTATGGATTCGAGTTGTTCTATTTACTTGTTTTTGTTTCGTATGGATAATACAAAGGTTTGTGTTATTTATGAACTTGGGATGTTTGTATGGTTTGTGTTATATTATGTGACGAATTTGGCTTTTGGGTTTGTTGATTTTTATACGTTTATTATGGTGACTGTTGAATTAGGTGTTTATATTATACATTTATATTATGCGATGTACTTGTTTTAATTATTTTTTATTGTCTTATTATAATCTATGGTTGATGTTATTAGTAGGACTATTTGATAGGTTTTTATTTCCTATGTTGATAGTCTCATCACTTTGTTGGATTACAGGTTGAGGTGTAGACTGTTACGAATAACATATTTATTTTTATATCTCTCTTTACATAACCTACCTGAATAGTGTGTTTGTGCTAATGTGTAGGTCACTTATGGAGTCCGGAAATGATTGGTGGCGGGCGATCCAAGAGTATGACTTTGATGATGCATACTTCAACGACGTTGGTTCCAGCAATGACTGTGAAGATAATGATGATGACTGGACCGATTCGGAGTTCGAACGTGAAGAAGAAGTAGAATTTAATTTAGTGAATCCTATAGTCGGGGAGATGTATGCATACGTGCAGCGGCATTATGATAAACAACCAATGCGAACAAGTACGTTGACCGGCAAGGCGTATATGGACGAGGTCACTAAAGGTAATCCAGCTAAGTGTTACGAGATGTTCCGCATGACACCTGAATTACTGTTACATTTAGTGGACGAGTTGGCTCAACATGGTTACTTGAGGGACGGACTTGGTGAGGTGAATGCCACTTAGGCCGTGGCCATGTTATTGTACATACTTGGACACAACACCCGCTTTAGAGCTGTTGCAGATAGGTTTCAACACTCAACAGAAACCGTGTGTCGGCATTTTCGTAAGGCGTTACGGGCTGTCCACCACTACGCAAAGCATTTAATTAAACCTGATCAGAATGTCACAGGCCTTCCCGAACATCTTCAAGTGAACAAGTACTGGCCATGGTTTGAGGTACAAAACATTCCCTTACTTAACTAACTTCGTATAACAGTAAAATAATATGATATTTGATATGTGCTTGCTAAGATTAATGAAAACTTTCATGTGTAGAGATGTATAGGAGCAATTGATGGAACGCATGTGAGTGCCCGACCTCCTGCAAATGCGACTCAAGCGTACAGGGACCGCAAGAGCCTTATAACAACTAATGTGCTGTGTGTGTGTAACATGGACATGCAGTTCACATTTGTCCATGGTGGGTGGGAGGGCAGTGCGAATGACTCAAGGGTTTTCGAGGAAGCAATCAGTGACCGGAAGCATGGATTCCCATGGCCACCAACAGGTACTATACATTACTGTGACTTTAACTAAAGTTATTTTTATCCTCCACATCTAAGTAGTATGTTTATGAACAACTTAATTATGTGCTGGCTGGTTGTGTGTGTGTGTAGGGTCGTACTACTTGGTGGATTCGGGTCTACCAATTGGCACTAGTTTTCTCCCCCCTCACAAGTCAACTAGGTACCATGCACAGGAATTCCACTCAAGCGGTAGACGGATAACATCAAAGAAAGAGTTGTACAACTACAGGCACTCGTCCTTGCGGATGGTTATTGAACGGTCTTTTGGAGTGTTGAAGGCCCGTTTCCCCATTCTAAATTTAATGCCAAACTTTAAGCCAATCAGGCAGCGTTACATGGTTATTGTGTGTTGTGCTCTACACAATCGGAGTGATGAATTGTTCAGAACAATAGGGGAGAGTGTTGGTGAAGGTAGTGCGACCAATAGCAAAGGCAGTGGCGATGTTGGAGCATCAACAAGCTCAGCGACCCCAAGGCATGTACTAGAAATGTCAAGTGCATCGAAGAGAGCGATGGGCCAATTTAGGGACAATATCACTGACACAATGTGGGATGATTATGTTGCCCGTGGCAATGTGAGATGATTATATGTTGAAAATGGCAATTGACCATTTACTTCGCTGCATAAAAATGATATGGCTTTGCAGTGTAATTGTTTTGGCACTTTAATATGACGGAAATATTATTTACGTAGGTGGATGTATAACTTAGTTCAACTTGTAACGTTACTGCATTATTTTGGAATGACATGACAACGTGCAGATATGTTCTCGGCATAATTATGTAACGTAATTCGAATATATCAATTATTATAAGATATATTTTTGGAGCATGGTATATCCACAGCATGTGTTCATAGATATTTGATATGTGGTATAAGAAATATTGTTGGACCATTAGACATAAAAATATATTGCCACTACTATAAGATGATATTGTATGGTGCTGCGGAATTTGAAGAGTGTAAAAGGGGGATAGATGAGGTCTACAATGAGGCTCTTGTAATATGTCATGTCACTTATGATTATGTTAATCACCGAAGAGATGCCAAATATTGTTTCTTTGTTTGGAGGATTGCAGGTTTAGCCCTCCTTAAATTTATGGGAGATAATTAATTAGTTGACGGAATATTGTACAGTTCATCATAGAGAAAATAACGTGTGTGTAACATATTATTTAAAAGAGGTAGAGACTAGAGAACATATGTATAGTATATTTTTTGGTACGTCACCCAAAGAGAACTAGAACTGGTTAAAATTGTCTAGGTTCCACGTAGTGGAAATGACAAATGCATAACACGTGAACATATGTATAGTATATTATGAAAAAGTACATAATATGTTATATCTAGCTCCTCAAACTACTGAAAAAAGAAAAAAAAGAAAAGAAAGTAGTTCACCATAACAAATTATAAATAATAATAAAAAAATTAAATGCATAACACGTGACCAGTGATGTACATAACAGACAGATGCGTGTTACATCATCCTGCAAAATATATAGGGACTCAAAACAGGGCATGTGATCAGTAATGTACATTACACATGTGACCGTCAATGGGTCATGGCAGCCGCAGTTACGAATGGCCATGGCCCCCAAAAATAGTAGAGAATACAAAATAAACCCCTAGTATAGTACAAGACAAAAATAAAGCTAGCCTATACTTGTAGACCTTGTCTTCAGCAATCCGGAGTGCAAGCTTAGTTTTTTCAGCCTTGCGCTTTGCTATCCTTAGGAGCTCCCGTGCTTCTGCTTCCCTTGCATGAGCCTCATCCCTTTCATTTCTTGCAGCTACGGCCTCAGCCTTATATCTCGTAAACCTTTCATGGACAAGTGGTGCTGTTGCACGGCCACGTGAGCATGTGTTCTTGTCCAACCATTTGAAGAACTTACATGCCTGATCAGAGTCCTGCATACAACATTGAAGGCATATATAAGATGATCAGCAAAGATAGTAAAAAAAAGACAAGTCAAATATGTAATGACAATAATATCATGTAATACTAACCGGCGACCACTGCTGACATCTATAGAACCTCCTACTGAAATTACGGATAGATAGGGAGGTCCTTTCCACACACCGATCCATATCGCACATATGGCCGCTAGAAGTGGACTCATAAGTAGTGTTTGAAGACATTCCACTGCTGAGTAAATGAAACTCATGCAATAAGTCCAATAAGGAAAATGGAACTCATCCAAAAAGCAACCTAATATATCAAGAAAATCCAACTACTGAGAAATTTATTAAACTCATTAGTTGCTCAAGATGGATGAACTACTGAGAAATTTAATGAGTATGCTTTTTATTAGTACTTCAAACAACACAAGTTTTTTCAATTCCAATGATATCAAGTTTAATATTTTGAAGATAATGTAGCTCCAATCTTATTATATTAGCTATGAGTCCATCTCCTTTAAGATTGCAAGAGGAAACGTAGGAAAAAATTGCGAAACAGTATATTTTTGGGAAAAAATTAGGCACGTGGCATGCGTTCAAAGTTATTTAGTAAGTTAGACTCTTTTTTAAAATCGAGTTTGGCAAACTCGACTTTGGGCTAGAAAACGAACATAATAGTGGCGTTTTTTTTAGTGGCGTTTGTCAAAACCGCCGCTATAGGTACCCTATAGTGGCGTTTTATATAAACGCTACTATAGGCACTAAAAAAACGCCACTGTAGTGTTCGTTTTCTAGCCCAAAGTCGAGTTTGCCAAACTCGACTTTCAAAAAGAGTCTAACTTACTAAATAACTTTGAACACATGTCACGCGCCTAATTTTTTCCCAGAAATATACTATCTCGCAATTTTTTCCAGGAAACGTAATAAACTCATTTTACTAAATGTAATAAACGTAATCTTATTATATTAGCTATGAGTCCATCAAAATGGATGAATTTTTTTCTAGTCCACAAAACTGGCAGGATAAAATAACAATGTAATATTTGAACTAGAGACTCTTTAGAACAGATATTACATTGGCTGCTAACCTATAACAATAATTAATGTTATACCATACAATGTCATAATTAATGTTTATTGTCCCATTCCATTAATGTTTTTCTACTTCTAGCAAAACCATCAATCTGAAAATCCATTTCATCAGAAAACAAAATGCCTTTCCCTTCAGAATTGTAACTCCAAGACTCCATCACATAACAGAATCAAAAGTCTCAGAATTTAATGCTATACAAAATATCTAAATGCCTGCAAAAAACATTCAGGAAAAGAAAACACATACATCACCCTTCTACACTTCAACCCAGAAGCCAAATTCCATTCTTTTATGTAAAAATCATAAGGTTGGAAAAATAAACACACACAACCAAAAACAATTATTATATGGTGCATACAACATAAACATTAACACATTAGAGAGACATAAACAAACACATCCACATATTATTCAAAAGAAGCATTGCGGAACAAAAATAAAAGTTAACAAGCATAAAACTTTAAAAGTATCCCACAACTAAAACTAAAATACAAAGAACAACATTGATCATGCACAATCTCAATTCATAGAAAAAACACAAATCCCACTTCTGGGCAGTCCAAAACCAGAGGAAATGAAAGAAAAGAGAAAACAGAGTACATGGTCACTGAGAAAATTGTAGAAAGAATTATCAAGTTCAAATTTTTATTTAAACTTATCCTATAGTTTCTCAGAAACCAAGCAAAAGAGAGAGAGAGAGAGAGAGAGAGCAGAAAAGAAAGACAGTGGGAAAATGGGTTATTTAGAGTAAAACCCTTTTGCATACTTCAAACCATTGAAGCAAACCAGCAATGGGTAAGGCACAATAATATCATATAAACAAAAAAAAAAACCAAAAAAATTTCTCCTTTATTATTTTCTCACCAACCAAACAACAGGGAAAAACAAAGGCAAACAGAGTTCAAGCTAAAACCTAACATTTTTCTCAAAACCCAAATGTGAAACACACAAATCAGATAAATAAACAAGGTGAGAGAGTACAGAAAGGGATGAGGTAGCACCGTCTTGGGTCGGAGGAGATCGTCCGTGACAAAATGGGGAAATGGGTCACGTTTCTTTATGCTCGTCGGCGCCGTTGGGTCACGACAGAGGAGATCGCGCCGCCGTACACGTCGAAGAGATGGGTGCTGTTCACTGGTGACGGTCCTGACGAGGCGAGGGAGCTTGAGAAATTTTTATGGGTTCAGGTTTGTGCTTTGGGAGAGTGACAGGGCTGAAGGGGGAAGGGGGAAGGGGAAATGAGAAAAGAGAAGGCTGATGGGGATGAAAACCTTCCGCGGGTAACAAAACAGTTTTGTTCTGACCAAGTGACAGGTATGGGGCCCACAAATAGTGTGAAAAATATTGAGTGATGGCAACTCAGTGATGGTGCCAAATGGGTGTGGTATTTTAAAGTGATGAGTGATGAGTGGTAAGTAATGAGTGATAAGTGATAAGTGATGAGTGACGGAAATTAAGTGATGGAAATTGAGTGATGAAAAATATGCATCCAAACAAGGCCTAGAGGGTCAGTTTTGCATTTTTGCCTACATTTTAATATTATACATGGCACTTAGCGTGCGTTTGCCTGAGGAGTTTTGCGTTTATTTTGGCTGGTCCCACAGCACTGTTCATAGACCAGCCAACTTGTGAAAAATGCGTGAATAGTGTTTTGCCTTTTAAAAATTATTTTGCTACAGTGTTTTCAGCAATAAATTTTCAATTTCAGCAAAATAAACGGTATCCAAACAGACCCTTAATTTTAAATTTATATAATAATATGGTTTCTACACTGGTGTATTTGTTAATAGGTTATTATAATAAAATTTTGATATCACTTTCGTGAAAATATATATATATATAAAATTGTAAAAAAAAATCAGTTTTTTTTTCTATAAAAACTTTTAAAAATATTTCATAAATCAATACTATTAGAGTATCTATTAAATTTTCCTTAATAGTATTCATTTATACCCTTACTTTGGCTTGCAAGAAAGAAAAAAAAAAATCATTAATTGGCCCTACTCCTGCAATGCATGAGTTTTTTTGGGAGTGAACTTGGGGATGAGTGTCTAGAATGTGTGGGGCTGGTGTTGGGCTTTGGGGCATGACTCTTTTTGTTTTCTGAGTAGAATTTGGGGTACGACTCATGGCTTTTAAGTAAGTTAAACGTGCCTGGCAAAGCAGCGTTTGCTTGTGACTTGTAATTGTGAGGGTACTTCTCTCATAAGAACAAAGTTTTGTTTGTTGTGTAGGAATAATAGATACGCAACATTAGGCAACTTCTATAGATGAACTAATACAATTCTCTAAGAAAACTAGGGACGGACTCAGGATTTCAAGTTAGAAGGGACCGGAGTATAAGGAAAAAAAAAAAAACATCCATATAGTATTAAAAAATTATAAATATACAAAATCATTATTTCTTAATACATTAAGATGCAATCATCTACCAACAAAAACAAAAAACAAAAAAAATAAAAAACAAAATAATGTTTTTTTAATACTAGGCAAGCTAGGATTTTTTTTTTTTTTTTTTTTTGTTAAAGTTAGAGCATTCACAGTAGTAGTGCTAAAAATTTTAGTTTTTAACATCTCAAAAAACTAATTTATCTATTTTACCACTTCACTTTATAATACATCCAACATCAAATGTTCCATTTTTTTACCACTTCACTTAAAATAATATAAAAAACTCATTAAAATAATAAGGAAGAGAGAGAATTTGAGTTTTTTAATTGAAGGTGAAGAGATAATCTTAATAAAATATTGTATTTTATTTTTAACAACTTGCCACAGTCAATTGGTATTTATACCAGTTTACTGTATTGCAAAAAAATTAGCTTTACCTTCTCCAATAACACATGGTTTTTTGATTTTTATGTGGTAAAATAGTTTTTTTTTTTTTTTTTTTTTTTTTTTTGCTAAAATACATCACCATTGTGAATGTTTTTATTGTTTTTGTTAAGTTTTTGGGTTGGATAGTTGATAGTTGGAGGGAGACTAAGATTTTGGAAGGGGG
>JARYZH020003495.1:0-10790 GCA_030021035.2 Notholithocarpus densiflorus | reverse complement strand
ACGATACGATTCACATTTTGATAACTATGAGAATTAGTCAGTATTTTTAGTGGAATCATAACTTTCTCAATTTTTATTACTTTATCGATTTCGAGTTTCAAATGGATAACATTATGATTTGAGAGTATTTTGAAGCAACAAGCCCTCCATTGTCTCATTTTTTTCTTCTTTTTTTTTTTTTTAAACGGATTTGAAAGTTTTAAATTACTTTGGAGGTTTCAAGTTTATTTTGGTCATTATATAAGTTTGGGGGGTATTTTGGTCATTTTGACGAGGTTAATGGCATTTTATTAATTTCAAATATTTTAAAGGAATTTATGTCATTTTAAATATTTTAAGAGGCATTTGGAGGATTTGATAAAAAAAAAAAAAAAAATCATATTATATCAAAATTGTTTTGGCCACATATTAGTGACGACAATCTTTGTCTTCATTAAAAGATCCCTTATAGCGACGACCTAATTCGTTGCTAATATATAATCTGCTTCCCTACAATAATTCCCACCACTTTTTGAGAGTGAAAATTTTACCTTCCATTATATTTAGGTAGATATATTTGCGATGACATGTTGTGTCATCGCTAATAGCCTTCTATAGCGACCACCAATGTGTCATCGCTGATAAATAAAGCATATATATAATATATTTACTATATATTTTTGGCCACATATTAATTTGTGACGAAACATAAGGTCGTCACTAAAGATGATTATTAGCGACGATAGATGTCGTCGTTAAAATAAACCTTATTTTAGTGACGTAAATGTCGTCGCAACAAAATTTATTGTCATTGCTAAAAGTTTCCCTCCATTTTCCAAAAGTAAATAAAATTCCCTCCATGGCATTAGCGACGACTTATTAGCGACTACCTTAGTGTTGTCGCTACAATACACTTATTAGCAATGACCATATATTATCGTTGCTAATGTATGCCTAGTAGTGAAGACTTTTTGGTCGTCACTAAAACATTGGTTGCAAAAGACCAAAATTCTTGTAGTATAGTTGCTTGCTCAAGATGGGAGTGGGTGAAATATAGGTATGTATGAGAGAGTAGAAGCGTAGAGACTTGTATGACAATAAATTACATAATATATATATAACACAACATTATAACTTATATAGCAAGAAGTGCGGGTATCAACACCATTATTCACGCTAGTCTAGTAAGGGAAGACAAGAGACCTATATAAAAAATGGATAGTCCCAAACAATTATATCTTTACTATGTAGTTTTGTTTATCATAGTGTATCAACTTAAAAAGGGTATAGGGTAAGAAAATGGTATATATATGAAGGACAAAATTTAAATACAGTACTTTAGATGCTGTTCCCTAAGTTTCTCTTTTAAGATTCAGTCATGTGGCCACATAACTAAAAAATACACTTCTATTCCGTGAAAAAATATCCACATGGCAGAATCTTAAGAGGTGAACTTATGGAACAGCACCTAAGTACTGTACCTAAATCTTACCCATTTATGAATACCACCAGTAGCAGAGCCAAGAATTTAGGTTTAGGGGGGGGGGGGGGGGGGAGATTAAACATATAATTTGATTCTTCAAAATAAATAAATAAAATAAATCAATATAAAAGTATTAAGAGTATGACAATATACACCTGAATATTTGCAAGTGACTCAATGGCTTGAATGGTTTTATAAACTTAACAGAAACTCTAAGTTTCAGATTGAAAGAGGCTAATACCGAAAGGGAAAAAAAAAAATGATGGGAGGTGTGGTTAAAAGTTGCGGAAAATAGGATTAGGATCCGGTGCAAGGTGCAATTAACCTCTCTCCCTCTTACAACGTTTTTTTTACTAGTTTTACTTTTTAAATTTGTTTTTTTTATTCAATGATTGAGATTTAAAATTGCTTTTTACAATTTTAAATCTCAGTTTACCATGGGAATTGGAAAAAAGAGAAATGTAAAAGTTGTTTAATGTGTGAGAAGCTACTGCATATAGTCACGTACAGTACAATAAATAGAAAGTTATTTATCATGTGTGTCAGGAGGGGAAAATAAGATCTTTTATTAGTATTACATTAGAATTTTTAGTGAGTTCGGGGGGCACTTGCCCCCCCTCCCTCCGCCCCTGAATACCATGGGTATATGGTAAAAAAAGGTACACATAAAAATGAATATCATAACTCTAATAAATGTTAATGGCAATCTCTTTAGGATGGTGATAACAAATGCAAAGTAGTATATCTGCATAGTGAATAATGTGTCGAAACAAATTAGGTATATATATAAATATATATAAATATATATATATTTTTGTAGCTACAGGATTCAAAATTTCGCTCCAGCAAGTTAGGAATGTCATGCAAGGTTTGGGCTGAATAGACAAGTTTAAAACTTAGTTAAGGCAAAGAATTTTGCACGAAACTCACTAGAAATTCGATTGAGCGAGTTTCCAAACTTGAGATAAATTGGTTGCTTTAATTCTTTGTTGTTCCTATTTGATTACCCTTCTTTGTATCTCATAAAAACCTGTGGATTCACACCTTAATTAGAAGTGAAGAGTGAGAAAGTTATCTATTTCATTAGAGTGAAACCCATTGTAGTCTTTATACCTTTACCCTCTCCAAATTGCCTTATCTATTGAGAGGAGATTTAAGCCAAACACCTTTGATATGGATAAAATTACAACACTCCTTGACGGTATGGCGTGAAGCAACGTTCGAATTAAGCTCGTCAGTTTCACCTTCTTCCATTAACATGTAACAGTGGAAAAAGGAGTTAGGGTTGACGGGGTCAGTTCGTTGACGGTGGATAGCTGACGGCTACAGGATGAAGGGCTTGCACAAGGCTGATGGCTACAGGCTGAAGGGATTGCACATAGCTGACGGCTCCAGGCTGAAAGGATTGCACAAAGCTGACGGTTCCAGCAATACTTTGCCTTGCCTTCCACGAATGGGTATATAAGGAAATATCTTGCGCATCACGCTCAGTATTAGACTCCTATAAGGAAAGGATCCCGTAAAATACGCCCCAAAGAGACTCCTAAAAGGAAAAGACTCCTAGTCCAATAAGGAGAGGTCAACACTCTACTACTATAAAACCCTCAATACCCTCACAAACCAAGGTACGCATAATTTATCCTCTCTAGCACTCTAGAGTTGTGAGAATAGTTCTAATTTGACCTTCGGAGGGTATTTGGCCGGCACCACACCGGTGCTCTCTGCTAGGTCTTCTCTTTTCTGTGTAGGTAGTCAACTCGAGCATGTGAAGGCTGTGTAGCTCACTGGTGATTTTTTACGGCATCATCAGTTGGCGCCGTCTATGGGAAAGGATAAGACTGACGAATTTGTTTTCAGATTCGAAAGCCATAGCAAACGCTTCCCGGACAAAAGAGTTGCATGGTGCTGACTCGCTCGATGGCAACCACGAACAACATTCAAGGAGACGAAGCTCGCACAACGGCCCTCGAGAGGCAGGTTCAGACCTTGGCCACCACAGTGGAACGTCTAACTAAGGAAAACCATGATCTGGAGGAGCAGTTACGCTAGAAAAACGCAGGTCATGGCACCCAAGAGCAGGACCAAGAAGGTACCAGTGCCGATAGAAGGGAACGAGAAGAGCCGGAGGGCAGTAACGTTCCGAGTAGACTAGAACGACAAAATTTGAGCATGCCATCCCTCACGGATGCAACCCCTCCACATATCGCCGCTGAAATGCAGGCGATGAAGGAGCAGATGGAGGTTATGATGAATGCCCTCAAGGGACGGGTGTCCAGCGATCTTGACGATCTGGTCAACCGTACAGACTCGCCATTCACTACGGCCGTCAACTCCTTCCCTCTACCAAATAAGTTTCGCATGCCACAGATCGATAGTTACGATGGAGTCAAGGACCCTCTAGATCACCTAGAGACCTTCAAGACCTTGATGCACCTTCAAGGAGTGGCGGACGAAATCATGTGTAGGGCCTTCCCCACAACACTGAAGGGTGCGGCAAGAATTTGGTTCAGCCGGTTGACGCCCAACTCTATCAGCACTTTCAAGGAGTTAAGTGCTCAATTTACTGCGCACTTCATCGGGGGGCATAGGTATAAAAAGTCCACGGCTTGCTTGATGAGCATCAAGCAGCGAGAGGACAAAACGCTAAGATCCTACATATCCCGTTTCAATAAGGAAGCCCTCTCGATCGACGAAGCTGACGACAAGATACTTGTGGCGGCCTTCACGAATGGGCTGCGGAAGGGTAAGTTTTTGTTCTCCATATACAAAAACGACCCGAAGACCATGTCAGAAGTACTTTACAGGGCCACTAAGTACATGAATGCTGAAGACGCGCTGCTGGCCCGAGAGGAAAAGCCCAAGAAAAGGAAGAGGTAGGAAGACACACGGCAAGACCAAGGGCGCAAGAAGGCAAGGACAGGAAACCGAAGGGATGAAAGGCGTTCTAAAATCCCAGGAGGAAGGTTCATGAGCTTCACCCCACTAACCGCCCCGATAGACCAAGTCCTCATGCAAATCAAGGACGAAGAGGCCTTGACCTACCCTGGAAAGCTGAAGGGAGATCCCAACAGGCGATCGAAAGACAAATATTGCCGCTTCCATCGTGATCATGGTCATGACACAGCCGACTACTACGACTTAAAGCAGCAGATTGAGGCCCTCATCAGACAAGGGAAATTGCAAAAGTTCGTCAGCAAAGATAGAGCAGATCCACCCCCTCAACAGCAGCATCCCCGACGAGATAATGAGCGTCCAAGGCCCCCCATGGGGGACATAAGGATGATCGTAGGAGGAACGGCAACTACTGGGTCATTCAAAAAGGCCCGCAAAACCTACCTAAGGATGGTCCAGAATGTTCAATTGACGGGTTCCGTACCAAAGATAGCACGGAGAGAGAGCCCCATTATCGGGTTCTTAGAAGAAGATGCACGGCGTCTACATCACCCGCACGACGATGCTCTTGTCGTCAGCATAAGAGTAGGAGACTACAACTTACACCGGGTGTTGGTCGATAATGGCAGCTTGGCAAATATCCTGTACTACCCGGCATTCCAGCAGATGAGAATTGACAGGGAACGACTGATTCCAACAAACGCACTGTTAGTCGGTTTTGGAGGAATAAGGGTGTTCCCTTTGGGCGCGGTCACATTATCTATAATAGTAGGCGACTACCCTCAGCATATCACCAAGGACATAACGTTCCTAGTAGTCGACTGCTCGTCCGCGTACAATGCTAGCTTGGGACGACCCACCCTGAATTCGTGGAAGGCTGTAACCTCAACCTACCACCTGATGATTAAGTTTCCGACCAACTATGGAGTAGGAGAGTTACGCGGAAATCAAGTGGCCGCCCGCGAATGCTACGTGGCCATGATGGAAATGGATGACCACCTCTAAGCCATGAATATAGAAGACCACCGGATGGAAACAGAGCCTGTAGAGAAGCTTGAAGAGATACTTCTTGACGATTCCAAACCAAGCTGAACAACCAAGAATTGGAACCCTTGCTAATCCCACAGTCTGCTAGGCGATCACGACCTTCCTTAGAAATAATCGGGACGTATTCGCTTGGAGCCACAAAGACATGCCAGGGATAGACCCTTCAGTCATAGTGCATAGGCTGAATGTGTCGCCCTCTTTTCCACCCATCCGACAAAAGAAGCGGGTGTTCGCCCCAAAGCGGGATCAGGCTATAGCAGAAGAGGTCTGCAAACTACAGGAGGCAAGCTTCATTAAGGAGTTTTATTACCCCGACTGGTTGGCAAACGTAGTGATGGTTAAGAAAGCTAGCAGTAAGTGGAGGATGTGCGTGGACTTCACCGACCTGAACAAAGTATGCCCAAAAGACAGCTATCCTCTCCCGTAAGTCGACGTTCTGGTAGACTCTACGGCTTAACACCAGCTACTAAGCTTCATGGACGCTTTCTCGGGTTACAACCAAATCCGAATGCACGAAGATGACCAAGAGAAAACTTCGTTCGTGACTAGCCAAGGCCTATTCTGTTATACAGTGATGCCATTCGGTCTAAAGAACGCGGGCGCAACGTATCAGAGGCTTATGAACAAGATGTTCTCGCAACAAATCAGGAGAAATGTCCAAGTTTACGTTGACGACATGCTAGTAAAAAGTCGAAGGGAGGAAGATCACTTGGAAGACCTTAGTGAAACATTCAACACCCTTCGCTCTTATAACATGAAGCTCAATTCAGGAAAGTGCGCCTTCGGAGTGACAGCAGGAAAATTCCTAGGATTCATGGTTTCTCAAAGGGGCATCGAGGCTAACCCAGACAAGATCCGGGCCATAATGGAGATGGCACCCCCAAGAAATGTGAAGGAAGTACAAAGCCTCAACGGCAAAATAGCAGTGCTGAATACGTTCGTGTCAAGGGCAACGGACAAATGTTTACCCTTCTTCCGCACGTTGAAGAAGTCTTTCGAGTGGATTGGCGAGTGTCAGCGGGCATTCGAAGAGTTAAAAGCTTATCTCTCTTCCCCGCCCTGCTAAGTCCATCTCAGGTCGGTGAAGAGCTTTTTCTCTATCTAGCCGTCTCCCCTGCCGCTGTCAGCGCCGCCTTGGTAAGAGAAGAAGGAAGAGTGCAGAAACCCGTGTATTACGCCAGCCGAGCACTCCGCAGTGCCGAAGAAAGATACTTACCCATGGAGAAACTCGCTTTCGCATTAGTTACGGCGGCCCGCAAACTCAAACCGTACTTTCAAGCCCACACGGTGATCGTTCTGACCGACAAGCCCTTGCGGTGGGCAATGAGCAACCCTGAAGCTGCTGGTCGGCTGATGCTATGGGCCGTAGAATTGAGCGAGTTTGACATCCAGTACCACCCACGGACCGCCATCAAAGGACAGATCGTCGCAGACTTCATAACTGAATTCACCAGGGACGAGGACAAGGGGGCAGAAGAACCTCCTCGATGGAGCATACATACAGACGGATCGTATAATAGGCAAGCTGGAGGGGCAGGCGTCTTATTATTGTCACCTGAAGGAGACACAGTTGAATGTATGGTACGTCTCGACTTCCCCACCACCAACAATGAAGCGGAGTACGAGGCACTAGTAGCGGGCCTAGACCTCGCCAAAGCAGCAAGGGCCGCAAACGTAGTCATTTACTGCGACTCTTAGGTCGTTACTAACCAAGTGAACGGAGACTACGAGTGCAAGGGCGAAAGGATGAAGAAATACATGGATCAAGTAAGGAGAAGAGTAGACGACCTAAAGGCCAAAATCATCCAAATCCCCAGAGGAGAGAATGAGCAAGCCGACCGACTTGCTAAAGCCACTTCAGCAGAACACATGATCACCCCTGGTAATGTGCTCTCTTTCGTTCAGCTTTCTCCACTAATAGATTCCGACGACGTGCAGGAGATAGGTTCTGAAAATAACTGGACCACACCGATAGCTTCCTACTTGAAGGACGGCGTCTTGCCAGACGGGAAGGAGGCCGCGAGAAAGCTGAAGGTTCGGGCAGTAAGGTTCGTCATGATAAAAGACGTCTTGTATAAAAGAGGCTTCTCCCGTCCATATCTAAGGTGCTTAGGTACTAAAGAGGCGGAGTACGTCATGAGAGAGGTGCACGAAGGGGTCTGCGGAAATCATTCAGGGTCAAGATCATTAGTACATAAGCTAGTGCGAGCGGGGTACTATTGGCCCACCATGCAGAAAGACGCCGAGGCTTATGTCAAGGCCTGCGACAAGTGCCAAAGGTTCAACAATGTTATTAGACAACCGACCGAAGAGTTGACCCCGATGACGGCCCCATGGCCGTTTGCTTAGTGGGGAATAGACATCATGGGACCATTCCCTACCGCAGTACGACAGCTGAAATTCTTGGTAGTGGGCATTGATTACTTTACGAAATGGGTGGAAGCTGAAGCCTTGACCACCATTACGGAAAAGAACGTACGGAGTTTCGTCTGGAGATGCATCGTGTGCAGGTTTGGCATCTCTAGAGTCCTAGTCTCAGACAACAGAAAGCAATTTGATAACGACTCCTTCCGGGACTTCTGCTCCCAGCTAGGGATCAAAAACCACTACTCCTCCCCCGCCCACCCTCAGGCTAATGGGCAAGTCGAAGTCACGAACCAATCCTTGCTCAAGATCATCAAGACTCGGCTCGAGAGGGCAAAGGGTATATGGCCTGAAGAGTTGCCAAGTATATTATGGGCATACAGGACCACGGCAAGAACGTCCACAGGAGAGACACCATTCCGGCTAACCTATGGGAGCGAGGCAGTCATCCCAACCGAGGTCGGACTCACAACCTATAGAGTGCATAACCATGATGAAAGCAACAACGACAAGGCCATGCGTCTACAACTTGAACTAGTAGATGAAGTCAGGGCGACGGCAGAACAAAGGCTAGCACGATACCAGGACTGCATGGCTAAGCACTACAACTCCCGGGTTCGACACAGAGACTTCCAGGTTGGAGATCTCGTTCTAAGGAAGGTCATGGGCGCTGCGAGAGACCCTACTCAAGGAAAGCTCGGCCCTAACTGGGAAGGACCCTACCGAATCACGGCATGGCAGAGGAAGGGCACTTACCACCTAGAAACGTTAGATGGACGGGAGCTGCCACATCCATGGAACACCGAGCACTTACGAAAATACTACCAGTAGAAGACAGCATCAAAGAACACTACTCCTCATTCCCAGTTTATTTTCTTTTAATCATTTATCCTAGTTTACTTTTGCCTACAAGTACTTTTTAAAGTCCAAAGGACTTAAATTTATTTTTTGGAACAATTTTCTACTTATGCATTCACAATAATAAGAGGAGTTTATTCAGAAATAACTGACGTGTTTGTTATGGGAACTGAATTAGTTGATCAACAAAGTAGACGAGTCTACCAACGAGTCCATTAAGGTAGACGGAGCTATAAAGCTGACGGACTTATCAAAAAGATAAATCCGCGAAGTCCATTAAGGTGGACGGAGCTATAAATCTGACAGACTTATCAAAAAGATAAATCCGCGAAGTCCATCAAGGTAGATGGAGCTATAAAGCTGACGGACTTATCAAAAAGATAAATCCGCGAAGTCCATTAAGGTGGACGGAGCTATAAAGCTGACGGGCTTATCAAAAAGATAAATCCGCGAAGTCCATCAAGGTGGACGAAGCTATAAAGCTGACGGACTTATCAAAAAGATAAATCTGCAAAGTCCATTAAGGTGGACGAAGCTATAAAGCTGACGGACTTATCAAAAAGATAAATCTGTGAAGTCCATCAAGGTGGACGAAGCTATAAAGCTGACGGACTTATCAAAAAGATAAATCCGCGAAGTCCATGAAGGTGGACGGAGCTATAAAGCTGACGGACTTATCAAAAAGATAAATCCGCGAAGTCCATTAAGGTGGACGGAGCTATAAAGCTTACGGACTTATCAAAAAGATAAATCCGCAAAGTCCATCAAGGTGGACGAAGGTGGACGAAGCTATAAAGCTGACGGAGCTATAAAGCTGACGGACTTATCAAAAAGATAAATCCGCGAAGTCCATTAAGGTGGACGAAGCTATAAATCTGACAGACTTATCAAAAAGAAATCCGTGAAGTCCATTCAGGTGGACGAAGCTATAAAGCTGACGGACTTATCGAAAAGATAAATCCGCGAAGTCCATGAAGGTGGACGAGGCTATAAAACTGACGGACTTATCAGAAAGATAAATCCGCGAAGTCCATTACACGGACGATGCTATAAGCTGACGGACTTATAAAAATAATGAGTTCGTCGCATGAAACGTAGACGAGGCTATAAAGCTGACGGGCTTATCATGCCCTTAAAAAGGACGTCAACAATAGAATCTACGGGTTTGCAAGAATAATAGAAGATTATAGACCAACAAACTCATTTTGAAACATTCTATAGCAAATAAAAGCAACAGAAACAACATATCACAAATAAAAGTAGAAAGTTTACGAAATACAAGCTCTGAAGCAAAGGGGCATTCAAACATTGTCTACATATTTAAGTGTTACAAAAAATAGGGACGGGACTAAGCAAGGGGAGCATCTTTAGAGGTCCCGTCACCTTTATCCTTAACAAGAGGATTTTTCGAGACCAAGGCTTCGACAGACTGATTGGAAGTAGAGACGGGAGGATTGGCAGCAGGTTGGGCTAAAATGACAGCACCATCATCTTTACGAGGAAGATTGGACTTAGGGGAGTCATCGTCATCAACAACGACGTCAACAACAGGCGTCGTCGGCTCAGGATCATCCATTGTAATCCCAGATAAGTCCAACTTCGAGAAAGCTGACGCAACTTGTTTGAGGCAATCTTCAAACCCGGTACCATAATAATCGGCACAAGAGTCGATGAATGATTGCGACTCCTTAAACTTTTTGACAGCGTCAGTCCCAACTGTCACCACTTGTTCGCGCAAAGCCGTCACTTCTTCCTAAAGTTTCTCTTTTTGACGCTTTGCCTCTCCCAACTTCTCTCCTTGCGCCTTTAACTCACGGTTCAGATCGCGAAGGCCCTCCTTATACTGGGCCTGTTGGTCCAACAAATTGGAGTTGTGCTTCCTAACCCTGGTGACGACGTCCTCCTTGACAACACACCGGTCCTGAAGTGCCTTAACATGTACCAAGGCCTATAAAGGATACGGTCGTCAGCTAACGAACAAGGAATAAGCAAAGTAAGACCAACCAAGCAAATATTCATACCCGAGTTAGGTCAAAAAGAGCTGACGCCCCTAATTCCTTCGTCCCTAGCTGAGCACAGGGATCTATGTCCATCGGCTTTATAAGAGACTCTATCTCCTTGACGGCGTAATCCTTGTGAGTAAGTAAGCAGCGGGGACCTTCAGCGA
>JARYZH020003494.1:0-10797 GCA_030021035.2 Notholithocarpus densiflorus | reverse complement strand
AAATCTTACCATAATTCCTTTCCACAATTGTTTGATGCAGCTGCAACACATTTTGAGTTCAACAAGTTTGTTTGGTTGAAAACTAATTGGCATGGATTTAAAGGGATATCCGTGCCATTCTATAATGCGTAACTCGTCAGAAAGATAATTAAGACTTTTTGGAAGTTGCATAGTACCATTTATGAAGTCTTGTGGAAATTTCTCATTACCAATTTTAAGCAATCTCAAATTTTTCATCTTCAAGAAGGCTTCAGCATGCAAGTGTTCCATTTTTTGAATAGGAAATTTTAGCATTATGCCTTCAACTGCCTCTGTTCCCTAATAAATAAAACAATGAATTTAGAAAAATTAGTAAATTCTTAGAAAATTTTATAGTAACATATATACTTCTTAAAGTTCAGGCTTACACTAGTTTGACTTACAGTATTATTCTTCAATACACGAATGACATCCTCATAAATCCACAACCTACTACGTCCACCAGGCTCTCTAGGGGATTCGCGACGAACGATTTCTTGACCCATATCTTGCAGCAAATCATGCATCCCTAAAGCACCATTTTCATTAATGGTTATGAGAGATTTTTTCATAAGAACACCAATATTGTAATCTGGATAGTAACCAGAACTTTGTAGTACATCTCTTATGCAATCTTTGTTCTCTCCTTTGAAAAAACATGCAATATCTAAAAACAATCCTTTCTGCGTATTTGTAAGCCCATCAAAACTTATTTGAAGTAGAACCATAATATTTTCATCAAATTCTGCTTTTAGATTATTTAGGGCACTTTTCCATTCATCCACTGTTTTATCAAACAACAAAGAACCTAAAACTTTAAGAGCTAAAGGAAGGCCTTTAGCATAATTCACAAAGTCCTTAGACAAATTTACAAAATTTTCTTTAGGATGAGGTTTATGGAAAGCTTTCCAACTAAAAAGCTTCAAAGCATCATTGTCACTCAACCCCTTGGACGTATATATATCTTTCACACCACAACTTATCAATATTTGGCTATCTCTGCTTGTTACAATGATTCTACTCCCCGCACCAAACCAATCATGTTTCCCTGCTAATGCTTCTAATTGTTGTTCTCCATCCACATCATCAAGAACAATAAAAACCTTTTTATTATGTAGTGCATTTCTTATAACATTGATTCCCTCATAAACATTCCATATTTTTATTTTACTTTCCATGAGGATCTTAGAAAGAAGTTGTTTTTGTAAAGAAACTAGACCTTTATTTTTAGTTTCTTCTCTAACATTAGGAATAAAGCTACTAGCTTCAAAGTTTTCTGAAATTCTTCTATAGATTTCTTGTGCAAGAGTTGTTTTGCCCATTCCACCCATCCCGCATATTCCAACAAAGCGAACACCACCCAACCCTTCATTTAAGTATGAACCCAACATTTCCTCCACACACGAGTCCATTCCAACAAGGTCCTCACAAACACTTGAGAATTTATGATACAACTCATTGCATATCCTTCCAATGATTTCTTGGATAACTTTTGATTCATACCTGCAAAGAAAATTGCAAAACAATAATTTTGATGAGGCAAAGCTAGCCACATTTAAAGATAAAACATTCAGCATATAATCATAATCTTAGATTCGTTCAACCACATTGAGAATGCCTAATTATATTTAGTCCTCTTTGTTTTACATTTCTTGAATGCTATTTTCAGCGCCCTTTATTCATAAAAAAATAAATAAATAAATAAATAAAACAATTGAAGTATTAACTGCATAATTCTACTTTTCTCCTAACCACTTGCTTTGGACATTTTTACTTGCTTATTTTTTTTCTTCATATAAAAAAAAAATGATGTATTAACTTTAACTGTATAATTCTACTTTTCGCCTAACCACTTGCTTTTGATATTTTTACTTGCTTATCAAGACAATTCTGCCAAAAACATAAAGTAGCAATTCAAATGAAAACATTACGGGTGGGTGGGTAGCTTATATAAAGCAAAGCCATGTACACTCCATAAGTCACATATAGAATGAGGATTACCAAGTTCGTGACTTTTTGCTCATATTGGGTAATTTAGGGACTAACATGCCAAACTATGCAAATCCAAAGTCCAATTTGAGATTATAATTTCCAAAGTTTGTAATATACATGGGACAAAGAAATTCATTGCAAGATGTATAATGGGGACAATTTTAGAGATATTAGGGGCCAAATTTGTTTAAGGCCCAAGTCTGTGTAATTATGTACTTGCATGACACTAATTTAGAACTACTAGGATTTGAATAGGGTTAGTCTAGGTTATTTTTAAAAAGTTAAATACTGACGAAGTAAAAGAAAAAAGAAAAAGGTAAGAAATGATAAATAAATTCAAAAAAAGAAAAGAAAAGTGGACAATAAATAGCATTATTTCAAAGAAACTCTTACTTATCCTTTAAATCCCATCCAGAAAGATTGGCAACTTTTGTTAGAGCAGCTTTCCACGTCTCTACATTTCCCATGTTATCCTTGAAACTCTCTTCATGTCTATCAAAGGCTTCTGCAAAAGTCCCCCTATGATTCCGCACATCACTAGGATCTACATAGTGAAAAACAGGTAGAACTACCAATCCAATCTTTTCCATGCACTCAACGATCTTTGTTAGTTCAATCAAGCACCACTTTGAAGAAGCGTAGTCTCTTGATAAAATAATGACAGCAAACTTTGATTCTTCTATTGCTTTCAAGAGTTCTGGGGCAATTGATGATCCTCGTTTAAGATTTTCATCATCCTTAAAAGTGGATATGCCTTTTTGTTTCAAAGTTGTATATAGATGATCTGTAAATCTTTTGCGGGTGTCCTCGCCTCTGAAACTAAGAAATACATCGTATTTCCCTCCTTTGGAAGAGGAAGAAGAAGAACAAGAAGATGATGGAAGAAGAGCCATAAAAGAAATGGAAGAGCTTGAATAGTGAGGTTATAGAGACTTAGGAAATTGCAGGTGTGACTGAAAAAAACTCAAAAAAACCTCTTGCAAAAAGAGTGAGAAGATGGGTCAAAAGTTTTTATATTCTATGACCCATTAACTCATTTTTTGTTAGAGTTGGTGGGCAAGTGGGCATCCATCTGAGTGAGTGAAATTTCCCCAGGCCAAGACGAGTGAGTGAAATTTCTCAATTTCTTCTTCTTTTGCTGCTTTTTTCACGTGGGCATGGGCTCCACCTCCGTATGCAAAGGAAAATACCTGGAAGAGGAGGACCACTTGCACGCGGAATCTAATAGAAATTTCACCCCCTCAATATCACAATTTATTAAAATAGTCTACAGTGAGTAGCCAAAAAAAAGGTGATTAGCTTTTTTTTTTAGAAGAGAAAAAAAGGGTGATAAGTTGATGAAAAAATAGTGAACAAGTTTCTTTGAATAGATTACTTGTGAATGTCAGTCCCTCTATAGGTTATTTTTTGCTAAATAATGGTATTTTTTTTTTCAAAAATAAAGGACAAAATCGCTACAATTTCTACTAAAAAAAAATTAACATAATTATATATTTTGGAAATCTAACTACTAAAGTGTATGTTCTTAACAAGCGTATCAAATTTCATGTCAATTAGATGTTATTTATTATTTGATTCATAAACTTTTTTTTATATATAATTTTAGACTACAAAAATTTCAAATTTAAACATTTAATTGATGACATATCTATTGATATTTAATTTTTTTTAAAATTTTGCAAACATGAAAGATATAAGAAGAAAATGTAATCTATAAGAGCGCATTAGTCAAAATTCACATCTAATAAAAAAATAATTAGTAGAGATCATTGACAAACTTTGTCCTAAAATAAAAAGAAAATGGTTAGCAAGACAAAACTATAAAGATGAAATGATATATGTACTTCTCTATCAAATAAGACATCTTTGGAGTCATTGAGTACACAGCAACTGTAGAACCTTCAAGTTCATGTGTTTCAGACATTGTCCGGTCTACTGAGGTACTGTTTGGGTACCGATTATTGCGTCTACGTTTGGACGCAAAACGCGTTTCAAGCCTTTTTTTTTTTTTTTTTCTTATTTAAACCAGCGCCTATTGCACTATTCATGGGACATGAATAGTGCAAATAGGCATATCTACAGTAACCCTTTGGTGAACAGTAATTTTTTTATTAATTTTTTAATGTTTTCAGTTTTCAGCTTTTAACAAAACAAACGGTATCCAAACTCACCCTCGAATATGTAAACAGACCAAGCAATACCATAACGTTAAATGAAAGACCAATTTGTGTACAGATACACAACATAGAATACAGCAAAGGGTGAAGTTCCACAATAGTCAATCTTCCAAAGGACACCTTAAACACTGTACTTAGTTTAAAATCTCTTTTAAATTAACACACAGGGAAGTACGTGGTTGTTAACTTGTAATAAGAATGAGCAGATGGGTCAACAGTTCATTTTCTAGGACCTATCAATTAATTTTTTTTATTAGAGTCGGTGGGCAAGTGGGCAGGGCATGCCACTATAAGTTGTCGCATTCGCATAAACTCTTTCTTCTTTATTTAATATTTATTGCCAAACCAACTTTTGTTTTTTTCAGTTTTCACGTGGACGTGGGCTCCATTTGCGCAAAGCATAGGGCAATACTTGGAAGCTATCCAAATTCCAAAACAAAAAAAAAAAATACACAAGGAAATCGGAAAATGCTTGGAAAACACCTGGAAGGTAAAGCCACTTGCACACATCACAATTTATTAAAATTGAACAATAATGTCACTTTGTAATATTGGAACACTTAATTGAACAATAATATCTTTATTTTTTAAATAATACAAATTTTATTAAAAAAATTTTATTAATAAATATGATAATGAATATGATTGTTACTAGTTCAACAAGATAATAAATAAATATTTAAAAATTTTTTTAGAGTAATTTGTAAGATTATGCTTCAATCTTTTTTCTGTTGCTTTTTTCTTCTGTTTTCTTTGATCATCAAATCCAACTTTAGCTGCTTTTTCTCCGTGTGGGCTCTATCTATGCAGACCTCCATATGCATAGGAAAAAACCTGGAATCCGAAAAGATAAAAAGAAAAAAGAAAAGGAAAACTGTCATTTTGTATGAGGAGCCATATCCTCATCTTCTATTTTTGGGCAAATTACAACTTACTCATACGTAGTTTGGCCAAAATTTAAGTTACTTACATGTAATTTAAAATTTAACACTTTACCCACTTAAGGTTTAACTAAAATTTAAATTGTTTACGAATGGTTTGAAATTCCATAATAAAAATGTTCTACTAAATCCTATTTGATCTTGTATTTTTTTTTTTTTTTTTTTTTGTATTTACGGAAGAAAGAGACTTAGGCTGTGTTTGTTTTGACTTCAAACTAATTTCAGAAATGCTTTTCCGTAAAATAGGCTGTTTGGTTGGTCCGAAAAATTGGGTCAAACTGAAAATATTTTTAGTGTTGACCGTAAAATAAAGGCACCAAGGCAGAAAACCATTTCAGTTCTCATTTTCACTTCAAATAATTTCCGTTTGAGCTCTTTCACACGCACTCGAAGCAGCAAGTGCTCTCCAAGCTCCAATCCACACACCGACTTCAAGCTCCAAGCTCCGATCCACACACCGAGCTCTGATCCACACACCAAGCTCCAATCCACACACCGATCACGCAGCCGATCCTCTCCACGCACGGTGAGTTTCCCACTCTCTGTTTTCTCTCATCTCTTCCTCTCTCCCCACTCTCTGTTTTGTTCTCTCCTTTCTCTTTCTCGATCCATCTCTCTCAGATCAGCGTGGAGGCTGTGGGTTTGTGGGGATCGGCGTGGTGGAGGCTGTGGGTTTGTGGAGATCTCACAGTGGTTGCTGGGCTGTGGAATGGATAAATCGATGGTTGGGTTATGGAAATCGGTGACTGGGTTGTAGGAATTGGTGGCTGGGTTGTGGGAAACGGTGAGTGGGTTGTGTGGGTTTGGGTTTTGGTGGGTTATTAGGTGGTGGAGTCTGGTCTGTTTGGTGGTGGAGTCTGGTCTGTTTGGGTTTGTGGGTATGGATTTGGCAGTGGTGGCGGTGGTGGTGTTGTTGGATTTTAGGTGGTGGTGGTGGTGGTGGCTGCTGTGCTGTTACTGAGTTTTTGCTTTTTCTTTTTTCTTTTTTTGCTATGAGATTGATTTTTGGATTGGTTGGGATTGTGATTGTGATTGTGATTGTGGTGGCAGTGAAGGTGGTTTTGGTTGTGGTGAAGGTTGGGTGTGGTGGTTGGCTATGGTTGTTGCGGTGAGAGTTGGTTATTGTGTACAAATTTGATGTGGCTATTGTTGTTCTGTGAGTTGTGAAATTTGATGTTGGTTGTTGGGTTTGAGTTTGGATTGTTCAAGTTTGATGATATGAGCAAAAAATAAATTATCCATTTTTTTAATTATCCATTTTTTTATTTAAATATTGATTTTAAGAATTTAATTTTGTTGGTGTTACAATTATACAGAAATAGAATGTTGTGATTTGTTGGTGTAAATATTGATTGTGATGGTATTATGTTGTGTACGTTGTTAATGTTACAGTTATACAGAAATAGAATGCAATGTGATTTGTTCATAGGTGTAAATATTGATTGTGGTGGTGGTGGTGGTGGCTACTGTGCTGTTTGGGTTTGTGTACGTTGTTGATGTTACAATTATACAGAAATATATGTGCATAAAAATTTTGGTACTCGTTATCAATGTGGTTTGGATGTTTTCTGTTTGTGGCTGTTTTTATTTACTGTGTAATCAATAGCATGCTTGTTTACATACCTCTTAGACCACAGTGTTTGTGATTTTTTAGATGAAGAAAAAAACCAAAGTCGCAATTCTTGCCTCAGTTGCATCTGTCCTCCTTGTGGGGGTTGCATTGTTAAGGAAATTGCGGTGTAGACGTAGACGACTGCCTAGAGCGCCTTATGTTAATCATGCAGCTGAGAGAGAGGAATACATAAATAGTATTCTGCATCGAAGTGAGAGACATTGTGTGAATCAAATTAGGATGAAGCCTATAGCTTTCCACCACTTATGCCACATCCTCACTGAGGGGGAGCACGTACGCCCGACTATTCACATGTCTGTTACGGAGCAAGTGCTCATTTTCTTATACATTATTGGTCATAATATGAGGTTTCGTGTAATGGATAGTCGGATCTATAAATCAATTGAGACTGTTCATAGATACTTCAAGGTCGTCCTTAGGGGGATCCTGAAATTATATAGAGCTCTAATAAGACTGCGTAGCAAGGAATAGCAGAAGGTTCTACCTATATTTTAAGGTAAATATTGCGACTTGTGTATTTTTGTAAAGAGTTTAGTGAAGATTTGTGTAATTTTAAACCATTATGTCTGTCAAAAATTAGGATTGTGTTGGAGCAATAGATGGTACACATGTTCGTGCATTTGTGCCACCTGAAATACAAGGAAGATTTCGTGGTCGCAAAGATGAAACCACGCAAAATGTGTTAGCTGCCATTAGTTTTGACTTAAAGTTCACTTATGTATTGGCTGGATGGGAAGGCAGTGCACATGATTCACGTGTGTTAAATGATGCATTTGCTAGGCCAGGGGGATTTTCAATTCCCGAAAGTATTATACGATTACTTCACCTTTTTGGTTTATTAGTTTAATAAATATTGTGCGTTTTCCTAAGCATAGTAGTGATTTGGTTTTATTTTTGAATATATGTAGGTAAATATTATCTTGGTGATGCTGAGTATGATAATAAAAATGGAATATTGTCACCTTATCGGAGTGTGCGATATCACTTGAAAGAGTTTAGTGATCGTCCTTCTGAGAATGAGCAAGAATTATTCAACCTCCGACACTCTTCATTGAGAACTACCATTGAGCGAGGGTTTGGAGTGTTGAAGAAACGTTTTCGAGTGTTGGATGCAGAACCATTTTGGTCTTTTGAAACCCAAGTGAAAGTAGTGTTAGCATGTTGTGTGGTTCATAATCACATTATGGGGGTTGAACCAAATGACCATATTATGGAAGATGCAATGAACCAAGTAGAGTCTAGTGACCCCCAACAAGAAACACAATCACGTCGGGAGTCCATTGAAGACAGTAGACTGTGGAATGCTAAGAGAGATGAGATATGCCAAGCTATGTGGTCTGATTATACCAGGAGTGGAGAGTAGTACTTTATTTAGATTTCTATGATTGTAATATGTGTTTTTTCTTTTTCTTTTTTTGTAAAGACAATGTATTTACTATAGACTTCTGGTGGTGTAATGAAAAAGTATTTTCAGCATTACATTGTTATTTGATGGTATTACATTGTTATTTGATGGTATTACATTGTTATTTCCAGTGTTAGCATGTTTCATTCTGTTGTGCACATCTATAAGCGTGGTTGTATGTGTGTTTGATTTGTTGTTCATATTCCGAGCATAATTACTAAATGCTACTCTCATTTTTAAATGCTACTCTCACTATACAATTTTCATATGTAGTAATGTCAAAGGGCAAAGAGAAGGTGAGCAGCAGCAAGCAGTTCAGGTGGCTGCCGCCCATGCACTCAACGATGCATAGGATACTTGCGCAGGAGGCTGCAAAGGGCAACAAGCCGTCTAGCACTTTCAATGCAGGCTCCTTTGCTCTTGTAGCGAAGGAGATAACTACCCAATTTGGGGTTGAGTGTCACTCCTCTTATGTTGAAAATCGGATGTGAACTCTAAGGACTATGTGGTCCACTATTCAGACTATTAGAAAGAAGAGTGGCTTTGGCTGGGTTGATAACCTAAAAATGATAACATGCGACGCAAAAACATACCAAGAAGAAGTCATGGTATGGCTTCCAACTATATTTTCTTAATATAAATGATAATATATGTTTTTGCCTTTTATAATCTATGAATTGAGAACAAGACAAGGCTGCTCAAGTATCCTCTTTATATGAAATTTATAGTGTCATTTTTTTTAGGATTCCATTGCTTTTATAAGGTTTTTCAAATATAACTTTCACGTGCGAATCTATTGTAAAATCTGGTCTTAGCATTTGTACATTGTATTTTCTGTTGTACTTATCTTCAAAATCATGGGTTATGTCTCCTGTTCCCTAACAGATTTTTTTGTTTATCATTGACCTAAATCATTTAATGGCATCCATATTGAATTGAATATTGAATTTATGAGTGAAGTGATTATTGCATTATTATTATATGTTCATTTCTCCCTTACAGGCGCATCGAAAGCATGCGGAGTATCTAAACAAAAAAATTGAGATGTATGATGAATTAGCTAATGTTGTGGGGAAGTACATAGCCACAGGTGGCTTTTCTAAGTCCTATGTGGATATTGAGAATGAGCCAGACAATGGGGACAGTGCTGAGTTTGTTGTAGACAATGTGGAGGAAGGTGTGGTCGAGAAAGGGAAGAATGCAGTCGAGTCATCCACCACTGGGTCGGGAATTTCCAAGTCTCGCAAAAGAGGGCGTGCACCTTCTAATGCTGATGATAGTGTGCTGACTGATCTGTCTGATCAGCTGAAGGAAATAGCTGTGGCTCTGAAAGAAATCAACCGGGGCCCGGTGGATTACACAGCTCTTTACAATGAGGTCATGGCTATGATGGCGAATGGGTATAGCGAAGACATGCTCGCAACTGCGTTTGACCATCTTTGTGAAAATGAGAAAGCAACACGGGGATTTCTAGCCAAGAATGCTAGGCTGAGAAAGCTGTGGTTGGATGGTTTTTTGTTTTCACAACTTTGACTTGTCTGTTTCATGTAGACTGTGATGGTAGCTTTAGGAATTAACTTTTGTTGTAGAACTAGTATTGACCTACTATTGTATTATATATGTAGACTTTTGTATTATTGGGACGATACAATTGCCCAAATTATGTATTTGTACTGTTCAGGTGCTTGAATTTGGATGATTATTTTTGATGTTGAAGTGGATGATTAGTTTTGTACTGTTACAGGTTTGTCTAGGTAATTCAGGTGCTTGAATTTGTAAGACATTTTATATTTTCCGTAAAATGATCCACAAACCAAACATGGGAATTGATTTTCCGTAAAAAACGAATTTCATTTTTCGTAAAATGTTTGACCAAACCAAACATGGGAATTGATTTTCCGTAAAACGGAAAGCATTTTCCGTAAAATGTTTAAACGAACCAAACACCGGAATTTATTTTCCGTAAAACGAATTCCGAAGCAGCCAAACAGTCTGAATACATTTTCCTTTTCCAAAAATAGCATTTCCGAAAAATATTTATTTTCTGAAAAATATTTTACATGAACCAACTTCTGCTTTTTTTTAATAGAGTTGGTGGGCAAGTGGGCAGGGCATCCCACTATAAGCTGTCGCATAAACTCTTTCTTCTTTATTTAATATTTATTGTCAAACCAACTTTTTTTTTTTTTTTTTTTCAGTTTTCACGTGGACGTGGACTCGGTAAAGTTAGTGTCTTTTTGTTGTGGTTAGAGACTCACGGGTTATAGGAAAATTATTAGGTATTTTTAAAAAATGATGATGTGGAGCTCATTCCTCACACATTTATAGTAAATCTCACTATGAATTTAATTAAGGTAATTCATCATGAATACGAGAAGAGGGAGTACCACATCACCATCTGCTTTGAAAGCAGCTAATAATTACTTTGGCTATGGCCATAGAAACAGCAGTGGCAATGGATTGCCATTCATTATAGAACAAATAAGCAATTACGTTTTACTTTTATTGAAATTTTTGATAGGCGCCTCTACTGAAATTTAAAACTTCATTTTTTCTACATCTAAATAACTTCTTAAAATCATCGCAAAACAGAACATTTTATCTCTTTGATTTGCCCCTTTAGCCAGGGAG